>CATIWQ010835936.1:0-27595 GCA_949673415.1 Euphorbia schlechtendalii
CAAGTCTACTATATGTTTGTTATACGCATATTATATACGTGTTATATGTCAGAGATATGTATGTCATATACCAACATTGTGATTCATGTTTTAGCTTGTTATAGGATGAGTTTATGCTAACACAAATAAAACTCTGATAGGTACAAGTCTATTATGTGTCAGTTATACGCATATTATAAACGTTTGATATGTTAGATATATATCAGTTATACGCTATTATATGTCAGATACAAGCTTGAAAATTCCACAAATCGACTTCTTTAGTACAGATAAAACTCTCATATTTACAAGTCTATTATATGTTTGTTATACGCATATTATATACGTGTTATATGTTAGAAATATGTATGTTATATATCAACATTGTGATTCATGTTTTAGCTGGTTGTAGTATGAGTCTATACCAACACAAATAAAACTCTGACAGGTACAAGTCTATTATATATCTGTTATACGCATATTATAAACGTTTGATATGTCAGATATATGTGTGTTATATACCTTATATATCATATAGATTCTTCGTATGTATATTCTATACATGTAAAAAACACCTATTATATATTTGAAATTCATAGAATAAACCAGTAAATTTTCGAGATAACAAGCTATATAATTGATTATGTGATTAAACAAAATTGAAAAATTTCACTCATTAGTCTAAAAAAACATACTTCTAGTTCGAAATAAAGTTCTTTAAATGTTCGGCAAGCATATAGCATGATTCATGTTCCTCGAGATAGAAAAGTAGTGTTTGTGCCTGTAACAAATGACATCAAACTTGCTAATAATCATGGACAGAGGTCTAAAAAAATTCCACAAATCGAGTTTCAGAGGAGCCGAAAGTCACACCGCTTCCCAAAATGGACATAAACTTATGCTTGAAAGTTGCACTCAAGCAACGTCCATCATAGCATCACCTCAGGTTGAACCAATTATATCAAAAACCAAGTCGGTAAAGAAAGAAGAGGAAACAATAGCAGTCAGCACACCAGCAAAAGTGAACTATACAACTGAACTTTTTGACTTGCTTTGAATGGATGATTCAACTGCATCAACATTCTTTCTAGTGGTAATGTTTCATCTAGCTTACGATGCGAGTCATTGTTTGCAGAGAATAATGAGACAAAATCACAAATGACCAAATCAAGTTTTAATTGTGTGAAATAAAATACAATCGGTGAATTCATACAATTCTTCAATGGGAGTATAAGGATGGAACACATCTAGTGCATGGATTAACAGAGATGCGTTAAGCCACCAACAATCCTTCAGGTCAAACATATAACATGAATATATCGAAGATTGAATAGATATATAACACACATATAACGGTTACGATAACTCATATTTAACATAAATATCACAAAAATTGCTAGTGAAATTGTGTTGATTTCTGCAAAAAGAATAAAATAATGTGTAAAAGCTCAATTTGGTACTGAAAACCATATGTTAGAGTTCAATACGCATACATGTGGATTATTATATCAAGTTACGCCAATACATCTTCACTTAATTACATGGTTATTGAGCATGAAAGGATCCCTTAAGGAGCAAAGCTGTCACCAAAAGCATGAGGTTTACAATTAATAGCATGGAATCAAATACTGGATTAGTCATGCTTAATATTCTATACGTGTGGCCTGCTATTGTATTTTTGTGGCAGATTCTATGCCAAATTCATAGAGAAATATCAGTATTTAACATGAGATAGAAATGCAACAAAAAAATATTACCATATCAAAATATATATAGATCTAGTTAATCTGAAGCAAAAATTTGATATGGGTACATGTATAGAAAATTTCAAGGAATTCTAAAGCCAATATCAATATAATTGATCTAAGAAACATTCATTCAGGTTTTAAAGATGGAACTCAACTCATGCAAGTAGAATTTTACAAAATCATATGGAATTTTATGCACAAAGCTATTGATTTCTTACGAGTGAATGCAGTGGGAATTCCACCAGCAAATAACCCCACTATTGTAGTAGCTATATCTATTCCAATTACACCTTCTACATTTCTAACAAAAAAATTACAAATTTTTAGTTTCATTCAGCTAGATCCATATCAAAGTTAATTTGACATGAAACAACAAGAATATAAGGGTAAAATTTGATTCTAAATCAACATGTGCTACTTTGTCTTCATTCGCCTTCTTAAGTTGCAGAAAGAATGTAGAAAATAAACACAAACTACATAACATAATAAGCCTAGCTAATCTTACATTACAAGATGAAGAGCATTTGTTGCAACTAAGTTTTTATTTAATCAAAACAGTATTTCATATGAACTTCGGCAACAAAAAATCAAAACAATGATCTTTTCAACCCACCATGTTCGCCTCAATCATCAACTACAGATGATCAGCTGCTTCAAAGAGTATTATCTAGGTTATTGGAATGTTACCTCGTACTTTTTATTTCCAATTGCTTGAGTAATCACAAATCATCGATAACTCGGTGAGACACAGAGAAAACGAAGTTAGTCGAAGCTTTTAATGGATGAGATTGGCGGAAACCATTGAATCGTAGGAGAGAAGTTTTTTTGCTGCAACATTTTGCTTTCTTGTAAAAGGAATGTGAAATTAAAAAGTGAAATAGTAGGAACGTGAGACGGAGAAAGATAAACAAGATGGGTTGTATGATTGTTAAATTGGAACATGAAAAATCATTTTAGTAAATAGGAAATAAATGGTTTCAAATTAGAAAACCAAATCAAACCCATCTTCGACAATTTCCCTTATTTTATTAAAGGTCCACCCGATCCGAACCAGATGTATTTTTTCATGTGTTTGAGCCGGGCTTGGCTATTCATTATTTAACTAGGCCTGATAAAGCCCAGCCCAGACCGACCCATGCCCATGCCCATGCCCAGGTCTATTGAGAAGTATTATAAAGTTCTTGCCACAACTGTTAAGTTATGTTTAATATTTAAAGAATTACATGTCTTTATAGGACTGGACCTAATCGAAAATATTAAGTTTATAAAAATTTGCAAAACTATACATTCAAAGAATAACTTATTGACTGGCTGGCTATCTAAGATGCTTCATCTTAAAACGGGTTCAGAACCGTCACTTCAAATACATCTTTTGCAGTAATTTGTTACAGTCTGAATTGAAAAAAATATATATATTTGTACACGCATATAATAATAATGATAATAATAATAATATGAGTAAACCTTGTAACGAGATTGGTTATTTAAGAGCATAAGTTGCTCTAAGATATTCCACAATATCTGCACTTTCAAACATTTGAACTCCAGTATTTTGATCTTCTAAATATGGCACCTGTTCATAATTACGAGTAAAAAACGGAAGAAATATATGATACACTACCGTCATGGTACTTAAATGCCATACTAAACACAGCATATTATAAAAAATGAGGCACCTGAAAATGTCCAACTCTTTCATATAACGCCTGTCGTTTTAAGCTGCCACGAGCACAACTAATAAATAGGAAACAAAAAAAAAAGTTATTGAAAACCTGATCAGATGTTTAGGCTCAAATCCAATTATTCCATTCATAATAGTCAAAGGCGCGCCAGGCTCTCAGGCGAGCCCTTGCGCCTTTAGGGGTTTTAGGCAAATATTTGGGCCTAGGTGGCCAAAAAGCCCAAGGAGCGGCCTTGCGCCTTGAGTGCGCCTCAGCGCCTTGACTACTATGATTCCATTACAAGCTAAGCAGCAAACCAAAAGAACGAAAGTGAATATGCATATGAAATGAGGATTTTATAACGAAAAACTAACCTGCGTTGAATGTGCGGCAACTCTAACTCAACAAGTGCCTCACGAACAAGTTTGCAGAACGGGGAACCCTTGAAACATAAATTTAATCAAGGAAAATTCCAAAGAAATCGGGTACATAATTAGATTGAACTTTGAAACAAAAAAAATGCTCAAGAAAGTAAACAAAAATTTGGTCAAAATCAACCAGTAAAGGTCATTAGAAAGTCAACGCACCTCGTAAGACCATATTTCAAGTGGTTTGGGAGGTATTCTTGATGGAGTATAAGATGATCCCTGCATATAACAGCGGAGAAGAGATAGTTGAAGTCAAGGATTCCGTAATATTGAGATTATTTCATAGTTGACGTGTACTAATTAAGAAAAATTTAGAATGACAAAAGGGTATGAGAGATTAAACGACATATTCTAAACCTGAATTAGTGAAGTACCTTTCCTGAACGACCAATCATAGAGAATCCAGCAGTTAATGTCTACATCAACCAGAAGCCTTTATATTAGACAAAGAATTGGTGTATATGCGAACCTTATTCTATAGACTCACAGGAAAAAGTAGATTACGATTCAAATACTAACCGTCAAGGGACCAAGTGACAATGCCAAGGGAACATTCCCGTCACCTAAACAAAATAAATCAAATAAATAAACTTATAGAAGTACAGAGTATCAGAAAATCCATAATCCAGTCTAACAAAATTTTTCAACTACTACAGATATTGAATATGCTCGACAAAATCACAAAATGCATTGATGAATTGTCGTGGCTTATAAGAATTACAGGGAAAAAGAAATAAAAAATGAATCAAATTAATTTAGGGAAACAGACCATATTTGTCAACAAGATACTTTATAATGTCATCTGACTCATACATTGCAGTTCCTGTATTAGGATCCACCTGCACAAACAACAAAGTTTTGAATCCAAATTCTACTCAAAACCAATGAAAAATGTGAACTGTCACGGCCTAACTGTCTCGTTACCCTATAATGCTATCTATTATCTCGTTACTCATCACTTACCCTATTCTACCGCATATTGCATGAACAAAATCGAAAACCATTTCGATCTAGACTTCCAATGAACTATGCTACACATAAACCAACCTAGTTCTTTGATTTGTGTTTGTGAGTAGTTTAATGATAATTTTACTACTGCCATGTCATGTCTCTCAAACTGTTTAATGTTGTCTTAGCAGAAGGAGAAAATTAGGAGAGATGGCAACCATGCAAGGGAACTGCTGTTTCCCACCCATCTGAAAAACTTTCGGCCGGAAAGTGGGGCCATTCTTTGGGCAAGGATAAAACAGAACATCAATATCCAAAACCGCTACAACTTCTCTAACCTACACAGAATTTGGAAATCGACGATCGGCATGGCAAGTAGAACAAATCCAAAGAAAATCGTGACTGTAGAATATTCTAAATTACCTTCCGGCAAAATGGACAGCTAATATTCGCAGCAAGTCAAATGAAAATCCATGTACAGAAGAAAACAAACGAGTTCAGAATGGAGTTTTGTTTCACTTTCACATTGAAAGCAGGAAAGAAGGGAAATGATATATTCACTCTGCCAATCAATCAATGTAAAAGGGAAACAATTACCTTTCGAATTCGTATATCTCTATCGGCTTTTCTGGGCGGGGGCCTACTTTTGAGGTCTCTTTCACCTTATAACCTATACCAGTGTTAAAGCCACAACTATAATATGCACATTTTTACTCTACTTTCAGCATTTTAACTGAACTACGATTTTGAACAGCCATAGAACACGGATAAATATTTTTAGAGCCATGGAAGTTAAGGGAAATTGATAGCTACCAGATACCGCAAGAGCATATTGGTCAGATGGAATCTCATTCTCGGAAACGAAAGATGCTGAGTATCTGCATGAATAACAGTTTAAAAACAAGAAAATTTAGAAAATCAGCATTTAAATTATCTGATTATTCTCATCAAATTTACACAGTCTTTCATTTCTCTTGCCTTTTAAACACAACTAAAATCCTATGGAGGTTTGATACATAAACATCTCAATCATGTTAGTACCAAGTCGAAACTTGACCTCCATGATTGTATTAACAAATCGTTTGCATTATATATGCATTCATCTCTAGCTACTGAAATGCATGATGTTCTAGAATTCAGTGATTTATATATACCAGAAAATCCTTTCAGAAAGTGACAATACAAATCAGTAAACCAGAAATAAAAGAGAAAGTTACAAGCGACATACCCAGAAACGAAAACACCAGTCCCCAAGCGGAGAAACAAGCCAAGGGAAGCACCAAGAACATCCACAAGCTTGCCGGGCTTCACCGTGAATGGCTGGGGTTCCGGTGGATTGAAATTAGGCGGAGCTGTCAAAGTAGCCTCCGGCTTCTGGTCTTCATTGTTAGTGGCAGTAGAAGAGAGCGGAGTGTCTGAATCTGAAGCAGCTCTAATCACAGAAATTGGTCGTTTGGGCAGTTTCCGATTGCTAGGAATTGGATGGAGAATAGACAGCCGGGGAATATTGAGCACCCCGGCCATGGAATTATCGGGAGATAAAAGGCCCGAGTGATTGAAAATTGAAGAGTGGAGCACAATTGAGGAAACAAGAAGTGGACAAAGTAAGCCTATGCTTGGGAGGGAAACCAATGCTGGGGAGGAAGAATGAACAGTTAGAGAGGTTTTGATGGGATGGAACGTGGGGGGATGATGATAGAACTTTTATTTTTACCCATTTTTATTAAATTATTTAACTTTCAATCTTTTATCTTATTTGTAATATTATTTACAAATGAGGATATTTAAGTAAATTACTTACTTATTTTACTTTATAAACCCATTCTTCCTTCCCAAACATAACATTACTTAATCCTTTATGTTTCTATCAAATACCTTCCTTTAAAATGCTATCCTTTCATTTCATTTCCTTTATAATTTTTACAAAACTTATTCCCAATCAAAACCTAAGTTATTTTCGAAACTAGCTCCATTGTCAGTCATTTTCTTCCAAAGAGAGCTGACATAGCAAATTTGGCATATTAATTTTAACTGAAAATGCTTCACCGCCATTTTATCTGCGCTTGTTTACAGCCTTGCACAGTTTCAACATTTTATCTGAAAAATGTTTTTGTTTTGCGACCAGTTGAGGCTTGGTTTTAGCATTTTATAAAAATATAGCAATTCCAATTAAATAGATAGTTATACTTGATAGAGATCAATTTTCACAAATTTATCAAATTTGAATTTTAAAGAGTTTTGATCCCTTTTAAAATAAAGGATTTTTTACGGGGTAAATAATTATAACTTTCTTAATGTCTGTATTAATACATTATTATCTCTCTTCGTTTATCAATACGATTATCACTTCTCTGAGTATTGTTTCCATCCAACTATTACCTCACTTTGTTAATATTTTTCATTTTTCTATCCAAATAATTAATATTATGATTTGTCTTAATTTGTCCATTTAACCATATTTTCATTATATGGGAATATTATTACTTCACTTAAAATAATTAGATTTCGCAGTTTTTAGATAAACAATGAACTAAATATCACATGAAAAAATTATTATATTTGTTGTATTTTGTTGTCATGAAAGTTTAGTATACGTGCTACATTGCTCAATGATTTTATTATATCAAGACTTTTTATATTTAAATATAACCTCACAATTTTTAACAACAAATTCAAAAGATATTTTACCATTTTCTTGCAGTAAGATGAAACTATTTTAAGATTCACTTAAATGATTCGTTCTCAACAACATGAAATTACTTATACCGACATAAAACACCAACAACACTTCAAGTCCAACGACTGTCAAATCTTTTAACCCTATAACTCTCCCATTCTTCAAGTTCATTGGTTATGTGGTTTTGCCCAACTTAATTAAGCATATAAAAAATGCAAACTCAGCCTCAGTTTCTATTGGTTACGATTTTCAAATTCAAATTTAATACAAAAAATACACGGACACTGATATTAATCTTTGAATAAGATAATTCAATATTAAATATTTTATGTAAAAAAGTAATGGATTAATGCAAGAAAATGGTACTCAACTTTTTAATTTTTTGTTAAAAAAATTGTGCATTACATTTATATACAAAACTTCTTGATATAAAAAAATTTGTCATAATGTTAGTTATGTGGATGGAAAAGTGAAAAATATCAACAGAAGGAGGTAGTAGTTAGATGAAAGCAAAACTCAGAGAAGTGATAATTGTATTGAAAAAACATAATGAGGTAGTAGTGTGCAGTGTAAACCTCAAGGAGGTTATAATTATTTACCCTTTTTTTATATAATTACCTTACAGGGGAAACATGTTTCAGAGATTACACCCAATCAATTAATAAAATAACTCAATTAAAGTTTTTAACTAACAAAATACACCTTTTTAAAATTAATACCCTTTTAATATTTGTTTATCCAATAAATAAATACAAACTCATGTTTACCGTCGATGAGACATCCAATGACAGACTTGCCCCTTCTAATACACGACAATTGATATCACCATTATTGGTGACCAGATTTCTAAAGTCATACAAGTAGACTTATGATTCAAAGGTATGCTTTCAAACTGTATCATGTTTCCTCTCCCTTCTATTTTAACTAGCTGTTGTTCAATTTATTTGGGATTTAGGGTTTGTATGGATTGGAATTTCAAAGTGTCATCGACTCTTTCTTTTCATTTTCCATAATATTTTGGATCGTTCAATGGTTTATTATCTTTTATTTGAATGCACCATTGAAAAATTAAATTGAAAATTCTTATCTTATTAAAGTTGAAATTAGTTCATCAATGGTCGAATGATTATTGGTTTGTGAGGTTGTATGGTTTAATATGCATATTGTATAGGTTTGCATATGGTCTGTTATATAAATTACAAAAAAGAGCATGGAAGGGTTGAATGTATAAGTTTGTGTATGTTTTATTATATAAGTTACTAAATAAGGAAGATTTTTCAATTTCTTCTGAAACAGATGAAGCTAGTGTCTAATCGACCTACCAATGCATATTGTATAGTTTGTGTTATTGTTGTAAAGTTGTATGGTTTAATATGCTTGTTGTATAGTTTGTGTTAATGATTTGTGAAAAACTTACAAAAAGAGCATGAGAGAGTTGATTGTATGGGTTTATATATGGACCATTATATAAGTTACTAAATAGGGAGGATTTTTCAATTTCTAACAACTCAAATGGAGCTAGTGTCTAAATCGAGCTCTTACCAATGCATATTGTATAGTTTGCGTTATTGATTTGTATGGTTGTTGGTTTAATATGTATAATGTATAGTTCTTGTTACTAAATGGTGAAAAAGTTACAAAAAGAACATGGGAGGGCTAATTGTATATGTTTGCAATGGTCTGTTATATAAGTAATTATATTGGGAGGATTTTTCTATTTCTAACGGCTCAGATGGAGCTAGTGTCTAAATCGGCCTTTTACTAATGCATATTGTATAGTTTTGTTATTGGTTGTATAATTTATGCATATTGTATAGTTTGTGTTAATAAAATGCGAAAAACTTACAAAAAGTACATGGAAGGGCTGATTGTATATGGTTCATTATATAAGTTACTAATTGGGGAGGATTTTTCAATTTCTAACGGCTCAAATTATAACCGGTGTCTAAATCAGTCTCTTACCAATGCCCTGAACTAAGGAGGATTATATAGATAGGTAGAGTTGTATAAGTTACAAAATATTGAGTATTTTAGCCAAAATTTTATTTGGTTTTACACATACAGTTCAATTGGTTTTATGGTTTTATGCATATGCTTCATATGGTTTTATGCATAGAGTCCGTATGGTTATATAGTTAGAATATGTATATTGTAGTTATGGTTGCAATTTTATTGATTTGAATGGTTGTATAGTTAAAGTATATATATTGTATTGTATGGTTTGTAGAGTTCATATGCCTTGGGTTAGGGTTACAACATGTATAATTGTATTTTGAGTGAAGATTTGAAGTAATTTGGAATTACATTGTATAGCTAGAGTTTCTCTAATAAGTTTCAATTTGTATTTTATACTCTTGTATTTGGTTTTGCTTTTAATCTACTTTAAAACTATATAAATACATCCACGTAACTGTACATGTCCACACACATATACATCAATATAACTATATATACACTATCAAAAGCATCTCTTACCAATGCACTGAACTAGGGAGAGTTAATATAGGTAGGTGTATATTGTAATAAATTAATGAAAATAACTCTTTTTACAATGATTGTGGCATATTTGTTTTGAGCGAAGCCCTTTATCTAGTAGAGCAATGACCAATTTCAAAGAAGCTCGATGTTCAACTTCACAAGACAAGACTCACATCAAGTCTGTATTGACATGAGAAAAGAAACACCGGAAACAATGAAGACTATGGCAAACAAAGTAGGGAATTTAAATATTGTTGTAAATAATGCACAATGATCCTACATTATTTGTTAGTATTGTCGAAAATGATTATTTATCATACATTGACTTTTAATATTTTTTGAAGATGGTTACTCATCCTACATTATTTGTTAGTACTTCCGGAGATTGTTATTTACATTTTTCTACACATATTTATAGTCTCACATACAAAATGCATATTTTTATTTTTGGTACAAAGCAATAATTAAAATGCAAAATGTACGGTCATTAAAAATTTATAGTTTGCTTTAAATAGGTGTAGTGTACAATATAACTATATATGGTTTAAAATTTTAGAATGTAGTATTTATACAAACAAAATGTATAGTTTATACTAAAGAAATGTATAGTTCGTTTGAAAATAATGTATAGTTTATTATGCAAAAATGTATAGTCTGATGTTATTTTAATTTATAACTGATATAAATCAACTATGTAGGGTTTAAGATTCCAGAACGTATAGTTTGCTTTAAAAAAATTTATAATGTAAAGTATAATTATGCATGGTTTAAAGTTCCCGAATGTGTTGTTTATACTAACCAAATGTATTGTTTGTCTACGATTGTGTAGTTTATACTAAAGAAATGTATAGTTCGTTTGAAAATAATATATAGGGTAACATTATTTTAATTTATAGTTGGTATGAATCAACTATGTATATATTAAAATTTCAAAAATATATTATTAATTAACTAACCAAAATGTATAGTTTTTTTTATAAAATGTATAAATTATTAAAAGGGGTATATTAATAAATTGAACTTTAAAAAATGATAAAAAAAACAACAAGTTTCAAAAAGAGGTATTTTATTAAACTGAAATCTGATTAGGGATAAAATTCATAAATACCGTAAAATAAAATTGAAAATTAGAAAAGTAACCCAATCAAATTTTGTAAAACTAAGTTTATATTGAATGGAAAAAATATCTTTACCCACTCTAATACAATTCTACATCAAATTTTTAAAGGTAAAAAATTTGTAGAGTACAATAAGTAAAATGAGTTAATAATATGATTACTTCGAGGAGTTTGAAAAGTTGTTTAAAAAAATCAACTCACAAGCTTCTAAGAAGACAACAAATATCTCTTTTTCTCAAAAAAAGAAGAAGACAACAAATACATAAGGAATTTAACTATCAAAGTCAAAACCTATCGGAATTGAAGAGTTGAGAAATTGTTTTTAGGCATGGGAGAATGTGAGAGTGTAATGAATGTATGCAAATCTTTGATTTGTCTTGATCAAGAATAATTAAAAAGGGAATTCTGGTCCGGTCGGTGGTGCAGGCCAACCAACCGTCTATGGCTTGGTCTCCTCCTACTTTGAGTAACATGTCAACTTTAATTCCAGTAAAATCAAAGACTTGTACAATACAAACAAACAACAATAATAAAAATGCTTTCTTAGTTTGAAAAAAGAGATGTTTTTCTATTTTGGGTTTAATCCTATGATCCTATACAATGTGAATGTCTTACTCAGTGGTTCAATAAATAGGATCTTTCTCTAATTTTAGTGGGTAGTTAAACTTATTTTTTCCAATTACATATACCAGTAAGCCAAATAATTCAATTATAATATATAATGCTATTTTCTTCATAAAGTGTGTCCTATTCAAGAGGTTCACCAATTCTCCTTAAATATTTTTTATCAATTTTATCTTATATATGGTCTCAAGAAATTATTGTATACAAAAAGAAGTAGTAAAGGTTGAGAGTTGGTCAATCTACATATTTCGATGTCTAAGTTGGAAAGGAAAATTACTATACAGACAGGATATAAGGAGCAAGAATAGTACGTTGTACAATTCTATTGATAAAAATTTAACATTTTAATAACAAAACTATTAGTATTTTAATGTAATTGGATTGACTAGTTGACCTATACGATCGTAATATATCATCGAATAAGTTGGGATTAATTGTTTTGGTTGTTATTGGACACGTAGGAAATCAGTGTTTAAAAAATTAACTACATGTATTCCCTTCTAATGATTGACTGTTGTGGTTATTAGAGGTTCAAATTTTTTGCTATATTGATATGTAGCAAATTAACATAAATCTATCAAATGTGACAATTTTTAACAAACAAAATAAAACTTGCAACACATTTTATAATAAGCATTTACACAAAATAGTAAGATAGTGATGCATTCATCAGCCTGACATATGTACTCCATTATCTTAAGAATTATTAAAAAAATATCTTGCATTTTCTTTTATGATACTTTATCATGAAACCTATTTATTTCTTTTTCTAGTTGATTATTCTTGAAGCCAAAAATATCTTCAATCTTTATAATCAAAGTGCTATCCAATCAAAGATCCAACCGTATTTGTTGCTATTATGTTTGTTTTCTGTATCAGCAGCAAATATCATAAGATTTTTTTTATAAAAAAATTATTTGTAAGTCATGTTGCATATGAAAGGTTTCTGTCACTATCTATATATGATAGTATAATATTGCCTTGTCTGCTTAAAAAGTTTCATTTGATGGATTAGCCTATAACCGATTATATAAATTTTTTTTGGTACAATTTATAAAATCATAATTAATTTTGGAGTAATTTTCTAATATAATGTGAAAAGTACATAAAAAACTTATTTATCTCATTGAAGGCATTTCAATAGTTTCATAATGAGATCAACCATCTTGCAAGTGGTCCAACATAGATATTGCAACCTCCCACTTACCCCACCCTACAACATGTAGTTTGGTAATAATCCACTTACTTGCTAGGCAATAGGTCCTCTTATCTAATAATAAAACTCAACAAATGTTTGTGCTAATACATTATAAACACTACCCTCAAAATATGCATTAATCATGTTTTGTTTGCCATTCTAATACTCCAATTACCACTACACTAATGCTACTAATCATGTTTTGCACAATCAACCAACTTGCAAAATTCAGCAATAAAAGAAGGAACATGATTTTTGCATAATGACTCCCATATCCTATATGTCCTAATCAAGTCCTACTTTCACACCATCAGCATGGGGCTCACAAAAAAGACAAGGGTATTTATGTAATAATGAAATATCACCTTTTTCGTATAAATACATCCCCGTCTCTGCAAACTTCATGCAAGAAAAAAGAAAAACTCGAGATAGTTTTCACCGAGTATCGCTCAATGGGGAATTGTCTAGTTCTTGAAGAAAAGGTAATCGAAGAGGTGAAACCACAAGGCAAGATTCTTGAATACGAAAAACCAACAGATTTTTACTGTTATACGATTTCTGATTCAGTCGAGACATACCGGCGGCATCTTCTTCCGGATACACCCCTGTTTGGTGGAAATTTGTATAATTTTATCCCTCTGCCTATGCCTTTAAGGTCATCTCGAGCTAAAAAGAAAGAAAGGTTTTCAGTTCCCGAAGACGAGGGAAGTAAACAAGCAACTGGAGTTGTAAGAATCAAGCTGATTATCAGTAAGCAAGAATTGAAAGAAATACTGCACAAGGGTGGAAACTTGGTAGAAAATGGGAATATGGTTTCCGAACTGAAAAATCAACAAAAAGTAGAAAAGAAGGATTCTGGTATAGGTGATGATAGCACTAGTTGGAAGCCCGTGTTAGAAAGCATTCCGGAATTAAACTAGCTATATGTATATATATCATTAATGAACTAATATCTCTCTCTCTTCAAAATTGCTTTTGCATTTTTAACATACAAAAGGTAGAGTATCACCAGAATCATACTAATATCTGTACAATCTAGCTTGTATTTCCATCAAAACTACATATGTGTTTTGATTACTTCAATATTAAAGCAAAAGTTATAGCTAACAAGGCCAAAAGCTATAAAAAAAAGTCAATCTAAAATAGAGTTCACAGTCAGTGAAAAAGAGACTTGGAAATATCATTGAAAGAACTAAAAAGCTCAATTAGTTGCCCCACTCGACTATATAAAAAAAAGACTTGCACTTGTTTCAATCATATCCTTGCTTGTTTAATACTAAGCAATAATGCCTCAACTTTAACCAGAAAGTCAAAAAGCCACAAGATTGAGTTTGTGTTTTACATCAATATGTGTCATCTTGGATAACAAAATTTGTGTTCTCAAGCAAAAAGGGATACATTATAACAGAGAGAAAGGTAACAACTAACAACTAACAACCATAAGAATAAGGATAAAATGTTGCCTCACTACAAATAACGATCCTGTCTAATAAAATCTGGGAGCAGAAACAATATGTCTATATGTTTTCATTTTAAACTCCACTTTCTGCAGTATATCTCATGATGAACCCAAGTGGTTGACTTACTGGAATGGTGAAGATGGTTCACACTTCACAACTTCCCCAAGGGCACGCAAGGTAATAAAATGACTTAAACTATAAAATTTTTTTAGAAAAGGCTTAGAAGGTTTCTGATAGTAACAAATAAATGTTTCCTTTAGCGAGGCCAATTCAAAACAAGGCTATCAAAATTCAAAAGATCGGTTTATGAGTTCCTATAGTTAAGTAGGAGCTAAGTTTAGCACGAAAAAAAATAAGATCTGTATGATTTTGGATAATGTCTTGTACGAGTTCTGATACAAGATAGAAAATATCAAAATACAGATATGGACTTGCTATGCCACTTTGCCAATCACTTGTTGCATTTTCGTTTGATATTCCACTACAATGGATGAGAAGTGTTTTTTCCCTCTTTGGAAAATGGAGGAAAGGAAAGTGGGAGAAAATGAAATGTGGGGAACTTTATTCCCACTTTCTCTGCCCTCTCATTATATTCTCTCTACTCAAGTTCTTAAAAATTTCAATTCAGTATTCTGGCAATTAAATTTTTCATTAGCTCTCATAGTATAAAATTTAAAATAAATTTTTCACCTTTAGAACGGTCAGTTATTCCATTGAGCACGAAGTTCCAACAAAAGGCATGAAGCAACAAGTTCAAAACAACTCAGAAAATCCTGACATTAACAAGCAAACAAGCAAGAATGGAACAAAACCTTTTGAGGGAAAACTAAACTGTGAAGGCCTTTTGCTGAGTGTGCCACTCAACAACATACTTGTAGGGAAAGTAGACCTGGGCACATGCTCGTTGGCCCACAGGACCCGTCCATGCCCGCTCCTCATGGGATGGACTTGGACAATATAATTGGAGATTAGGCCCGGCCCGAACCCGAAGTGGCCCGAGTAAAATATAAGTCGGGCTTTGTTTTAATATTAAAACTTCCGCCCGACCCGAAATAATAATTAATATGTTAAAAAATATTTTTTTATTAATCATAGTAAAAAAATTTTACATGGTTGAAAATTTCATTTTTTTGCTAAAGTTTAATATTTAAACTCAATTTTGTGGCTTACACTACTAATATATTTGAAATTATTTTTTAGTAATAAATATTAAATTTTTTTATTTGAAATAGTTAGGCCCGTGGGCCGGGCTTGGTTTTGATTATTGGGATTTTTATGGAAATACCTGAAAAAGTCAAATTAATTTTAGGTCATGCCATGGTGTAATTTTACAAATCTCACATTTTAAGTTCTGATTTTTCAAAAAACGGGAATTTAAGTTTTGATTTTTCAAAATACGTGAATATAAAAATAACCATTTCAGGTATAATATTTATTATACCAGATATAAAAATTATTATACCAGGTATAACAACTATTATACTTGGTATAACAACTATTATACCTGGTATAACAGACATTATACCTGGTATAATAGTCATTATACCAGATACAATGTTTATTACATTGTTCGAATATGAAATTTAAAACCAGATCTTAAAAATCTCATTATCTTCAATGATTTGAATATTTTTCTGAAATTCTTTGTTATGTTAACTATTATACTGGATATAATAGTCATTATACCTGGTATAATGACGATAAATCTATTCAAATGTGATATCTGAAGCTGATCTTAATACTTTTTGTTTATTTTTCAATTATTTTTTTTAAAATTAGTTTGCATTATACCAGGTATAATTGCATGACCTAAAAATTGGATTCTAATATGAAATATAACAATCGATGTATATAATGACCACATACTATTTAAATGCGAATCTTGAAACTTAATTTTAATACTTTCTTTATCTCCAATTATGTGTATACGTTTTTATATTACTTATTGTACTGGTTATAATGGTTATTATACCTGGTATAATAGCTATTATACCAGGTATAATAGTCATTATACCAGGTATAATAGCTATATACAATAAGCCATCACCGAAATAGAAGAAATTGAGATCTAAACGAAAAGAAGAAAACAAAGAACAAATTCAGAAAAAAAAAACTAGAGTGAAACAGCTTTAATCCACAAAATAAAATTGAAAATTGCAAAAAAAACTCAATCACGATCTATGAAAACAAATAACAACAAAATCACGAACAACAACAGAACAACAACATCAAATTTGAGAAACTTGAAATCATGAATTCAAACTCCATAAAATGTACCAAAATAACAATCTTCTCCATTGAAAAGTGAAAAAACCTCAGCAAACACAAAAACACTGAAAAAGAGATCTAAACACAATTAAAATTGCCAGAAAAGAGAAACAGGGTCTAAAATATAAAATGCAATATGGAGAAAAGAATAAAAATGAAAAACAAACTCAATCGAGATCCAAAACAGAAAACTAAATCGCAAATCCAAATCTGAACCTCAAATCGAGTATCAAATAAAAAAACTCAATCGCGATCTAAATCGAAAAACTCAAATCGCAATCCAAAATCCTGACAAAAATAAGAAATAAGATGAAAAAAGAATCAGAAAATAACAAATAAAATACTCACGCAATAAGAACATACTCGACGATATCAAAATCTGATGAAAAATCGCGATCAAAATGATGAAGCATAATCAGATGAAAACGCCACAAAAATCGTGATTCGATAAATATCGTGATTCGAAGAGATAGAAAGCATGAAGAAGAAAAGAAGAAGAGAGATAATAGACGGATGCAGAGAATAAAAATGAAGAAGAAGCAGAGACAATGAAGAAGAAGAAGAAGAAAAAGGAAAAAGAGGCACAGAGAAGAAGAAGAAAAATGTTGTTAATGAGGAATGTGAATAATCAGTAAAAGAAAAAATCAAAACTTAATTAATGAGTAAAATAAAAATATTATTCCTTTATTGTAAAAGGAAAAATATTTTACCCAAAAAAAGTATTGGCTTGTATTTTTCTTGATTATTTTATTAAGAACCCAGCCCAAGCCCAATGTATTTTTTCATGGGTTTGGTCGGGTTTGGGTAACTCATTTTTTAGTTAGTCCCGGCCCGAACCCGACCCACGCCCAGGTCTAAGGGCAAGCTACCACCAGAAATATCAAGAGCTCTACCCACTGTCACATCCATGCGTCCTTTCCTAGCAATCTTTATTCTCTCTAAATCATCCATTGCTGTCACACCACCAGCAAAAGTCACTGGAATCTGGAAAATACCACATCACATCAATAACACATTCATCAAAATCCCAATAAGCATATACCTTTTAATGTGTTATGATGTACCCCTTTCTACTTGAGAGCACAAATTTTGTTATCCAAGATGACACATATATTGATGTAAAACAAAAACTTAATCTTGTGGGTTTTCGATTTTCTGGCTAAGGTTGAGGCCATTATTGCTTAGTATTGAACAAGCTAGGATATGATAGAAACAAGTGAAAGTCATTTTTGGGGCAACCAATTGAGCTTTTTAGTTCTTTCAATGATATTTCCAAGTCTCTTTTCCACTAACTGTGATGGGTTGTGGAGCAACTTATGGATTAATGTCTAGAAAAGCTATATAAAGAGGTTAAAAGATGGAGAACAAAGGCTTTCCCCAAAGTATATTATTAATGCTTCCCATTCTACTCATGCATTTTGATAGTCTAGTCTTCTAATAAATTCAACTTCAACTTGATAATGTAATAAAGCTATGTGCTTTTTATTTTTACTTCTTTTTGACAGAGTCAATTCACGGGAAAAACGTGGGGTTCAAAATTTAAAAAGCTTGACGGATTATGTTCTAGAATGATCTTTGGTTGCATAGAAGCAAGATGTTGAAAACTCCCCTGTCATGTTCAAGTTAACCGACATATAATGCAAATCGTTTTCATGGTAGTTGCTGCATTATTATTTTTGGGTAAGTAATACGTTTTTTAATTTCCATCCAAAGTTAATTTTCTCTCGCATTTTTTAATTTATATGTTATATGTTTCATGGTGAATGTACTTATTTAACATCCATTAACATTGAAGGGATGAAATCCTGAAGTTTAATCTAATCATCTAGATTTGGCTAAAAAATGATAAGTTATTTGATCATTATTTCGGTGCTTTTATAGCATGATTTGATTGTTACTGGATTTTATAATGTGATGAAAAATTGGAATGTTGAGGCTAACATGCAGGTCCAAAGTGCTACTTGAAGTCGTTGAAGATGACCAACATACAAATGGCTTATTATTCTCTGTTTATAAATTCAGATATGTAATTGAAAAAGTTTTAAGTACTGCTCTACTCTATTCATGTTTGTGTGTGTAGAATTAAATGGTTTATCTAAAGGAAGCTTGTTTTGTAGGTATATTAGTTTCCAGAATCATTTAGATATGTTTTTTGTTGTTAAACTCTGCAAATTATCCAAGTAGATGAAGCTGGAACTTCACAACTAAGAATCTCAACTCCTTTGCAATAGACATTACGTGTTCTTGCATTTACATTAATGAATCCATCAACTCCTTACACCTCCGGTGTCAATTCACCGGATTGTTTCTCTTGGAAGCGTTTCAGTCGATCTGTTCATTGCTTTTGATTGACTCAAGTATGTCTGCTTTTTCGCTCACCTGATTCTGTTATAATTTCCTTAGGGTTTTATCATTATATGGCTACTGGTTTTTATTTTTTAGAATCACCTCGCATGTCTATTCAGTGTGCTGTTCGCTTCCGCCCTTGCATTGATATCCACAAGGTACTGCAGCTTTTTATCTTACTCCATTTTCCCCAGGAGCTAAATTTTTAATAATAACATGGTCAATAAATTGGGATGGTTCTCTCCTAATCTACATATATTTTTTTAAGAATATTACAGTTGTTAATATAACATTTGAGTACCTTGGTTAAAGACAGTAAATGTTTAGGCTAGACAATGAAAAAGCAGATGCTTTCTTTTATGTATTTATGTTGTTTTTTTTTACTCTGAGTTGATTGAGTTTCTAGAGATTAATGTTTGGGGTCGTATGATTTATAAGGGAAAAGTGAAGCAAATTGTTGGGTCTACTCTTCGAGATTCAAAGGAGGAAGGTTCATCAACTCATGTAACAAACTTTGAGTCGGATAAGTCAGCAGCCGATCTGTACAAAGAAGATGGGCTATTGGGAGGCCATGTGATCATGCTTGGAGCTGATCCTCTGAGCAAAGCTGCTACTTTAGAAGCACTACATGCTTATCCTGGTACGGTATTTGATTGCTTTATGTTTTTGGTGATTATGTTTGTATGTCTCTTGTACATTGTTGAAACGTTTTGCCTTTGCCAGTCTAAGGATTTTAATTTTTTTGTATAAGAATCTTTGTTTATTAGTGATTACCAGTATAAAGTTAAGCCTTGAGATTTCATATTAATGTTTGCACTGAGATTTTTTATACGTTTATCTAGTAGTATTTATGTGTTTTTCACTTTTCTTTTGGCTGTGGTTGATAATAGTTTATAACTTACAGATTTATCTTTCTACTGAACTTACTACGAGGATTGACATAATCTAGGTGGTTTGCAAGTTGGGGGTGGTATCAAAACACAGAGAATTGTTTAAATTACATAGAAGAAGGAGGCAGCCATGTCATTGTCACTTCAGTATGTTCTATATTTCCATTCAGTTCTTAAATTATCTATGGACTATTATTTTTATTAATTGTTTGGCATTAGGGAGATCTTGTTTATTGGTTTGTTAGTGGTCTTATGAAATAATTGTGCTCAATGATTAAGGAAAACACATATATGGGCTTGTTCTACTTCTGAAAGCCAGTATTTGGTATCATAGTAGTCAAAAAGCTGAGGTCCACTCACGGCGCAAGGCCGCGCCTTAGACTTTCTAGCCGCCTTGGGGCGCTATATATAGGTGCAAAATTTAGTCTAAAACCCCTAAAAGCTCAAGGGGTCTCCCAAGACCCTAGGCGCGCCTTTGACTACTATCTTTGGTAGTACTCAAGATTCATCTCATTTAACTTACAAGTGATAAACTCACATTCGAGAGTGATGAGGGAAATCATGGGGTTTTCTATATTCCCCCCATTTTATTTTATATTCATCTTAACAATTTTCTCACTTCTCTTACAATTTGTGTTTAACAATGGTCAAATGGACCTAGAAAGGCTAAAAGAACTTGTTGGCGTTGTAGGAAAACAGAGGCTTGTGTTGGATCTTAGTAGCAGGAAAAAGGTACGAGTTCAATGACTACTATTGGATCTTAGTAGCAGAAATGCAACCGATAGTTCCAATCACATTAACATGAAAAATAATAGTATTTTGAACAGATTTCTTGATTCAGCCTAGGCATCTGGTTTAGAGGATGATGAAATTGTTGTGCATGGAAACTCCAAATTCGAGGATTTAAAAGTGAAAACTAATTGCTCTTCTAAGGAAGATCGTTTTAAGGTTGGACCCTGATATGACAGTTGTTTCTTGTGATGAGAATGGTGGTGGTAATTGGGACTTGGAGGCTAATGAAGTTGTACCAAAAAATGTTTTCAATGAAAATTGAGCGAAAGGGTTGTACAACAGATTAGCTTTTATGGATTGCGGAGAAATTTGTGGATTACTGTCTCGAAAAGCTATATAAAGAGGTTAAAAGATGGAGAAGAGCAAAGGGTTTCTCCAAAGTATATTATTAATGCTTCCCATTCTGCTCAGGTGTTTTGACTGTCTAGTCTTCTAATAAATTTAACTTCAGCTTGATAATGTAATAAAGCTAGGTGCTTTATTTTTACTTCTTTTTTACAAAGTCAATTCACGGGAAAAACGTGGGGTTCAAAATTTAGAAGCTTGAAGGATTACGGTCCAGATTTCAAACACTAATGGTCTTTGGTTGCATAGCAGCAAGATGTCGAAAACTACCCCGTCATGTTCAAGTTAACCAACATATAATGCAAATTGTTTTCATGGTAGTCGCTGCATTATTATTTTTGGGTAAGTAATAAGCTTTTTAATTTCCATCCAAAGTTAATTTTCTCTCGCATATTTTAATTTATCTGTTATATGTTTCATGGTGAATGTACTTATTTAACATTCATTAACATTGAAGGGCTGAAATCCTGAAGTTTAAACTAATCATCTAGATTTGGCTCATAAATGATAAGTTAGTTGATCATTATTTCGGTGCTTTTGTAGCATGATTTGATTGTTACTGGATTTTATAATGTCATGACAAATTGGAAATGTTAAGGCTAACATGCAGTTCCAAAGTGCTACTTGAAGTTGTTGAAGATGATCAACATACAAATGGCTTATTATTCTCTGTTTATGAATTCGCATATGTAATGAAAAAAGTTTTAAGTGCCGCTCTACTCTATTCATGTTTGTGTGTAGAATTAAATGGTTTATCTAAACGAAGCTTGTTTTGTAGGTATATTAGTTTCCAGAATTGCTTAGATATGTTTCTTTGTGGTTAAACTCTGCAATTTATCCACGTAGATGAAGCTGGAACTTCACAACTCAAAATCTCAAACTCCTTTGTAGTAGACATCACGTGCTCTTGCATTTACATTAATGAATCCATTCCCTTGTGACAAGGATTAATTGTCACTTTTTATGTCAACGTCTGAATTGTAACTTGTAATTGGATTCTACATATTTGATGTTTTCCTTATGGAATTGGCATTTGTGTGTAAATATTATCGGCTGTGAAGAAAGAAGGAGACAAGTTCTGTTTACATGTTAGTAATATTGCGTGTTTTAAATTTCGTTTATTTATCAGTTTCACTATTCAAATTTAAAGGTATGCGTACAAATTTTAAATAAGTGCAATAAATGTATGTAAATGTCTTCCTTTGTGATTTATGAATCATGTATGCATGAAGACAAAATGGTAGCCCGTAATGTATAGGTAGTATTTCCATCAAAACTACATATATGTGTTGTTGATTACTTCAATATTAAAGCAAAAGTTGCAGATAAAGCAAAAGTTTGACATCGATGTTCCTGAGATCAAACTTCTTAATATATTGAACTCAATCTGGACACATGGGTCCAAAATATGTATTAATTGTAGACCTGTTTGCAACCTGAACCCGTTTCAACGGACCGGATTCGAACATTCATATTTTAAAAAAATCTGGTCCGAGCCCGTTAAAGCTCGAAATTTTATGGGCCGGATTTGATTTTTATATAAATACCCAAACCCGACCCGATAAATAATTTAATTTATTATATATATATATATATATATATATATATATATATATATATATATATATATATATATATAGACACACATTAAATTTATAATTATTTTAAAATATTATATTTTATCCTATTAATTTGTATACTTTATTATAATAAATGTAACTAAATATTAATGATTTTAAGTAAACAATACAACTATGTTTAAAACTTTAACATATTTTGGTTTATTTTATATTTTTTTTTATTTAATTTAATGAAAATTTTATAACAAAAAAACATTAATGAGCTTGGGAATGCCTTGTAAACCCGATTTGAGCCCAAAGTTCTATAATTTAGATTTGGACCGGGCTTAGATTGACGTTTTTAATGAAAAGCCCGCCAAACCCGACCCATCCCGCCCTAGGCCGAATTAATTGTATTTTTTGAGATCCAGAACATGGTTCTTCATATAAAATCCATGCTAGGGTAAAACCCATTAATATGCTTCACGTTGAGTTTAGTTGCTTCTTTACCAAGATTTGCAAATCATCAAAATTATGAAAAGAAACCGTATACTTTTCACTGAATTTGAAGGGCTACCATATTGTCTTCATCCATACATGATATACGTAAATCACAAGGAAAATATTTACATACATTTGTTGCACTTGTTTAAAATTTGTAATCATGCCTTAAAACTTGAATAGTGAAAGTGATAAAAAACCGAAATTAAAAAAACACAATATTACTAACATATAAAGAGTAAACAGAACTTGTCCTCCTGTTTCTTCATAGATGATAAAATTTACACACAAATGCCAAGTCCAAAAAGAGAAAATCAAATATGTAGAAATCCAATTACAAGTTACAATTCAGACGTTGGCAAAAACAGTGGCAATTAATCCTCATCACAAGGGAATGGATTGAGTAATGTATAAGCAAGAACACGAAATGTCTATTGCAAAGGAGTTGAGATATTGAGTTGTAAAGTTGCAGCTTCATCTACTTAGATTATTTGCAGAGTTTAACCACAAAGAAACATATCTAAGCAATTCTGGAAACTAATATACCTGCAAAACAAGCTTCCTTTACATAAACCATTCAATTCTACACACAAACACAAACATGAATAGAGTAGCGCAGCAGTTAAAACTTTTTTCATTACATATCCGAATTTATAACCAGAGAATAATAAGCCATTTGTATGTTGATCATCTTCAATGACTTCAACATTCCAATTTGTCATGACATTAAAAAATTTAGTAACAACCAAATAATGCTATAAAAGCAACGAAAGAATGATCAACTAACTTATCATTTATGAGCCAAATCTTGATGATCAGATTAAATTTTAGGATTTCAGCCCTCCAATGTTAATGTTAAACAAGTACATTCACCATGAAACATGTAACAGATAAAATAAAAAATGTGAGAGAAAAACAACTTTGGATCGAAATTAAAAAGCGTATTACTTACCCAAAAATAATAATGCAGCGACTACCATGAAAACAATTTGCATTACATGTCGGTTAACTTGAACATGACAGGGGAGTTTTCGACATCTTGCTGCTATGCAAACAAAGACCATTAGCGCTTGAAATCTAGACCATAATCCTTCAAAGCTTCTAAATTTTGAACCCGACGTTTTTCCCGTGAATTGTCTCTGTCAAAAAGAAGTAAACAAATAAAGCACATAGCTTTAATACTTTATGAAACTGAATTTGAATTTATAAGAAGACTAGACTGTCTAAATACCTGGGCATTAATAATATACTTTGGAGAAACCTTTTGTTCTTCTCCATCTTTTAAACTCTTTATATAGCTTTTCGAGACATTAATCCATAAATTGCTCCACAACCCATAAAAGCTTATTCTTTTGCACAACCCTTTCACTCGATTTTCATGGAAAACATTTTTTGGCACAGCTTCATTAGCCTCCAAGTCCCAATTCCCACCACCATTCTCATCAGCTGTCATATCGAGGCCCAACCTTAAACGATCTTCGTTAGAAGAGCAATTAGCTTTCACCTGTAAATCCTCGAATTTGGTGTTTCCATGCTCAACGATTTCATCATTCTCTAAACCAGATGATGAGGCTGAATCAAGAAATCTGTTCAAAATACCATTATTTTTCATGTCAATGTGATTGGAACTATCGGTTGCATTTCCTCCCATAAGAAACAACGCCAAACCGTCCCTGTCTTGTTCGTTCAAATTAACCCTTTGAGAATTTCTCATGGAACTTCTCATAGACGGGCTGTTCAAAAATTTCTTGACATGATTTATTTGCTCTCTGATTGCTCTAATGAACTGCCTATGCCTGAAAATCACGTCTTCTCTGCTGCGGGTTTTGTCTTGCATAGCTGACAAGTTAACGGCTCTTTCGAAATCTTCCAACTGATTAAACAACAGCCCAAATCAGCCAATTCAAAGAGGTAAGCAATAGTTTATAATCCTGGTTATAAATTAATCAACAAAATACCTGCCATTTTGCTGTTTCGAATATCGTTGCGAGATCACGCTTATGATATTCTATTGATGTGGGCAATCTAGGGTCAGAATGATCGTCTTGAACAAGATTTTGGTCATGCAAAAGGAGACGGAAAAGTGATTCCATCCTATATATTGAACCGAGATCATTGCAATAAAACAACATGAAAATATCTCTAGTTATTCCCAATAATGTTAAAGTTCAAACTCTCAGTACAAGTAGGATAAAAGTGAGAAAAAAACATAATGTGAACAAGTTACCTTGTTGTAGAACAAATACTAATCTAAAAAAGAATACAAAATTACTGATTCCAAATTTTGAAGGCCAGGGAAAATTACGCAAACAGATACTATTACGTAATTCAAGATTATAACATAATTCTTTTGCTAAGCACATGAAAAAGAAAGTCAAGATTATAACATAATTCTTTTGCTAAGCACATGAAAAAGAAATTCAAGATTATAACATAATTCTTTTGCTAGGCACATGAAAAAGAAATTCAAGATTAAAACAGAATAATATAACGAACAAAGTCAAGAGTAAAGCGGCACCTAAAACAAAAGGAACGTAATTTTTAACAAATACACAGTTCAGCAACCAACACAAAAAAGGGCTCTTTTTTTCTCTTCGCCAAGAACAGAAATTCAAATGCCACTACAGTTAAAGAAGAAAGAAAATAGTTCCAAGAAAATGGGAAACGGAGTCAAATATTACCTAGTTATAGAATAAATACCAATTTAGAAAAACAGATAAGACTACTGAACCCAAATATCAAAGGCCAAAGGAAATTAAAGAACGAGATACATATTGTTCTGTTGCTAAGCACATAACGAGCAAATTAAAGATTAAAACAGAATAATATAACGAAAGGAAGAACATGATTTTAACAAATATAAAGACACAGTTTCTTGTTTAATAGTTCAATAACCAATACAACAAAGGTTTCCTTTTTCTCTTCATCAAGAAAAGAAATTCAAATGCCAGTTAAAGAACAAAGAGAATACTTCCAAGAAAATGGGAAAACAGAGTCAAATCTAACCTGTCAGCGGAGTCTTGAACCACTTCGGCTGCTGAGAACAAAGGGTCCGATTCCCATTGATGTAAGCTTGATGTCATCCTGCAGGTCCGAACAATCCAATTGAAATATAATACAACAAGATTTCACGACTGAGTAATTGGGTTTAACAACGAAAAATTCGTTGCAACGAAGAAATTAGAGGAAGAAAATGTGATTGAAGCAAAACGGATTTCAGAATCCAATGATGAGTGGAAAAAAGAACAAAGAAAAATCTTCCTTTTGATTCTCTCTCTCAAGAATTGAAATCTCTAAGAAAAATCTTCTTTGGTTCTCTCTCTCAAGAATTAAAACCCCTTTTGTTTATATAGTGGAGTTGTATAAAGGGTTTAAATAGCTGAAAATAGAAATCTATGATTAAATATAACCACATTTTCTAGGGTTTACAGATGAAGAGGAAAGTTGGAGCCTTTTTCATGCCAAAGGGAAGCCAAAGCAAGGAGTAGTTTGGCCATTCGACGTGGCACGTATGATATTAAAATTAATTTATATATTGTTTCCATTAAAATTAATTTTTTATAAAAAATTTTTTATTATCAATCTTTCATAAACAATAAATTATAGTGAAGATAGATTAGTTGTTCAACGGATTAATTAATTACTTCTTTCAATACAATTGATAATTGTTTAAATGTTTTTACCTGTTTGTTGGTAGTCAAAACTATGAACCTTCTGTTCTCGAAAACTAGAAATACTACTATAATTACTAAAAATATACCCTCCCATTTATATAACCAATATCAGCAAAAATTAACTAAACTTCTACGATATTTAAAGTTAATTGATTATAGGTTTTGTTTTAGTTCATGATATATTCAGTTTTCATATATTTAATATATCACACATTCAAACAATAGAATAACAAAAACAAAGCCAAGATATTTAACTGCATTTTACATTGACTTTGTTGATATAATTTCTCGGTGGACTAAAAGTCATCGATCATAAACTAAAATTAACAAAATTAGATATGTTACACATTCCCAAAGAGTATTTGAGTTATAAAATAGAATTCAATGGAATCATTCTAAGTCCAAAAATAATATCAAATTCAATCAAATGAACTTACTTATAAGCTGAAAAAACCATGTATGATTACTCTTTTAATTATAATTGATGCTCTCTTATTATACCTATATTTATAATAGTGTTAGTTTTTTAAATTTCAATTTTTTCGAGTGTCTTTGTTTCTTTTAAGAAACTCAATCATTTTTATTTTATACATAAAATTTATATCATAAAAAATGAAATGAACTCATGAGGCCTAAAGTCCGGTGTTTGTGGCCCGTTTGCAAGCCCACTTTCTGAAGCCCAGTGCAGTTTGTCCCTCACAAACCCTGCTAGTATTTAAACCCTCTTTTCAGCTCTCTTTTTTAATTAATTCACTGAGCAAAAACCTAGAAACGATTCCGCCGTTCTCTTCTTCTCTTTTCTCTGTTTTGATCTCTCTGTGCCTTCTTCAAGAAGACTTGAAGATTTGAGGTGTTCTTTGCTCTTAAGTGAAGACTGATGTGGAGGTCTGTGAAGAAGCTG
>CATIWQ010835961.1:0-87686 GCA_949673415.1 Euphorbia schlechtendalii
TCGATCCTAAGCCAAATCTTTAAGTTCCACGCATCTTTTTGCACCTTTTTCACTCTATTTTCTTATAATTCCACTTTTCATCATTTTACTCCCAAGATTTACCTAGTATCTGCATTTGCATAAAAAACAACTACATACCACGTGAAATCTTTTATATGAAGTATAAAAATGATTCAAACTATAGTGTTTATTGTATAAAATTATCATGATAATAAGTGCAATTATACACTTATCAGAGTGATGGGCCAAGAGAGTGCGATTGAGAGGCGCGGTCCACTGAGGTGTTTTTGTGAAAATAAAAAAAGCACCAAGTCAGGGACCCAGAAAGTTTGAAAGAGAAAGCGAGAAACATTTTAGATTGGTCAAACTCGAATCCACCGTCTCTTAGTGTAAAATTACCACCTGGATTAGCTCTTCCAGGAATTAGAGTCCTGTGAGGCTTAACGTCCGGGGGACGACCCATTAAGACACA
Organism: Euphorbia schlechtendalii; assembly: GCA_949673415.1. Taxonomy (NCBI): domain Eukaryota; kingdom Viridiplantae; phylum Streptophyta; class Magnoliopsida; order Malpighiales; family Euphorbiaceae; genus Euphorbia; species Euphorbia schlechtendalii. The sequence goes on from CATIWQ010835961.1 coordinate 473, forward strand.
GAGATTCGGGTTTGGGATAAGTTGCTTACTTTTTATTGGATCACATTATATTACATCTACAGAAAATCGTATTTCTTAATTATATATATTCACACTTATGTCGTTTTTAAGTTTGTAATGTATGATTTAACGTGCATGCGGAAAGCAGTAAATCCATACATAAAGCATTAAATAAATGCAGAAAAGTAAAGATTAGAAAACTACATAACCTCGGGGGATGCAACCGCCCGCCTAATCTGTTAATTACATTTCTCAAATATATAATTGAAATTACGATACCCGAAGGAAAGTAAAATCCTAGGCATACATCTAATCCTAATCTACCTACACCCACAAAGGTTGACACAAGGTATAGCACAATATTTGCATGTATGTTTGATTTAATTTTGAGAAGGCTCGTGTGGCTTAATTAAATAATATCGGCGGTTCAAACCTCTTATTTTAGAATAAAATAATTCATTTTATAAACAAATATATTACTTAATTTAATTAATGAAAATGATCACATGGCAATAATGTGAGGTCTTTTAACCAGGAATAATTTTAATTCCCTTCATAGGGGTAATCTAACATGCATATTGAAAAAAACTCCACAATTAAATAAATTAAAAAGAAGAGGAGGAGGAAGAAAATTTACATGATACAATTAAATAAAATGAACAATTTAATTAAATAAAAGAAATATAAAAATAATTCTTAGATCATTACGATGAATAAAACAAAGAATTCATGAGAAGCAGCAACTTTAGAAACTCAAAAGCTTACCCTTTTTATGCGAATCCACTTCGACAAATCTGCTTGATTTTTGGGAGTGCTCCTAGTTTGTTTTCATTTAATTGGTGAAAATGTGTTATTTTAATCCTAAAAATATTTTGACTCGGACTCTAAATGTGTTTTAGGTCCAACAATATTTGAGGATTTTTGAGAAAAAATAATAGAGAAAAATTAGTTTAAAAATAATAAAGTTCGGAATCCAAACGTGTTTTGGATCCTAATATGATCAAATAAAGATGTAAGAAAATCAAAATTATTTTATCAAGAAAAATAAATTTTTTCCATCGATAAAAAAGAAAAATATTTTTTAGAATTTCATCAAGAAGAAAAGAATTTTTTTCAATCCCCTAAATCCAAAAAGGTCCCTCTATTTATAGGGGGAATTCAATGAATTCCCCCTATAAATGGTGTAGAACCCAAGTTAATAGTACTTCATAGTACTGAGTTTTTTTGGAAATAGCAAACTATCTAGGATAGTGAAATTAATTAAGTACTAAGTAGACTCTTAATTAACAAAGCTGACTTGAGTTTGTTAAAGGGAGAACAACTCAGTTTTGCTGGATAATTAGTTAAGTTATAACTTATAGTAGGAAAAGCTGAGTGTGTGCTGAGTACTTTATAGTTTATAATTACTTCACTCAGCTTGTCCTAAGTCTTGCTTTTAATTAGTTAAAAAGCACTTTATTTGACACGTAGAGACTTTATGAAACATGTGCTACTAACAAATGTGAAGGAATAAAATTGCTTTCTAGGAGAAAAGGTGCTGAAATTAATGAAGATTCTAGTGGTCCTCACAAAGCCAAAAAGTATCGGTACGAATTGTCAGGGATTCCTCACCACAATCCAAGTAAAATGAATTTTCTGTTATGCGTCGCATCTCAAGTGTGTAAGCGCGATTCTGTCAACTTCAGCAAGGTCAACCAATTGGAAGACTCCACGTTGCATTCTATCGAATCTCTCTTATAACCATATTTCTTAAAGACAAATGAGATTTTGTCAATGAAATTTTATCGAGCCTCAAAGTTCAAATTTCTATCTCTAAACGTCATGGAATCTGTCTTGAACGGGAAGATTCGAAAGATTAGAAAGGATGAGAAATTGAAGATCAGCAATATCATAAAGTTTGCAACGACTACTTCATAGAGCTTCAAAGTATAAATAGAAGACTGGAGCAGAAGTTCAAACTTGGTGAATCACCTCGAATTTCTTAAGAGCTAAATCGTTGCCCAAATCACTCTAGCTTTCAAAGAAATTCCAATGCAAGCAATCAGCAAACATCAAAGTTCATATTTTTTTGTAATAGAGACATTTACTTAGATTAACATTGTAAGGATTCAACATTTCTATAAGTTGAATCCATCTCGCATTTTTATTTAATCTGAGTGTCAGTTTGTGAAGGGTACCCAAACTAAGTTGAGCGGTAGTTAGAAAGGAGGGTACTTTCTATGATCGTGTCTACTCGCTGTAAAGGCTTCTCCACCTATTGAAGGAACAACTCCTTTGTAGATTAAAGCTCAGAGAAGGTATTTGGGGACTAGAGGTAGGCTAGGGGCCGAACTAGGATAAATCTCATAACACATAGCACACAACATATTACTTCCAACCTTTTGTCTCTCGAGTATAAGGGTTAAGCTTCTAAATCTAGGCTTGGGTCATCTTAATACCGCGAGGTATTAAGGAGCGAGCCTGCACAAAAAGATGCATTTGTTTTGGTGAACCTAGAGGAAGTATCTATGGTTTCCTTATATGAGTTCGGTCATGGGTTGTTGATGTAGAAGGTTCTTGTTGCACTACGATACACTTTCCCCTCTTCCCAAGTAGGTTCAAGAGGGTCCATGTGATATGGCAACAAGTGATCCACCAGCTAGGTATCTTTGGTAGCCAAGGGTCGCAAATGATACTTTCGCAAGTTTCACTATAAATAGGGCACCATAATCTTAAATGCTAAGCCATCTAATGTATATGCTTTTGTTTGAAATATCGTAAGCATGGATTTAACTCATTTAACAACTTTTCAATACTCATCCAAAATCTTTTAAAATTTTAAGTTTATGAAAAGGATAATCCCTAGCGGAGTAGCCACTGTGAGTGGACCAATGATTCCGGACCCGCGCGGTAACCGCGAGGTGTCGGCCCTGTGAGATGGGGCGTGGGGGTTTTCAAAAAGGGAGCATGGCCTCGAAATGATGCTTTACTCGGAGTAAAATGGTGTTTGTTTGAGAAAGTGATTTTCAAGATTAATAGACTCGAGATCAGGATCTCTAGTCTATGGTCCTTAGAGTCGCCACCCGAATCAGCTCTTCTGGTAGAATTCGGTACAGCCTAGATCCATTAAGCCTAAGCGGTACTAGAGTTTAGAGATTCGGGTCCAGAATGAGTTACCTATTTCATCGTCATTTGAGTTAACATTATTCCTGTTTGGAAACCACACTTATGATATTCGAACTAAACTAGATATTTTCGGTTTATGTCATAGTTTATCACACATGCATAATACAGTAAGTAAATTGCGGAAAATAAACACGTAGGAAAGTAAATGCGCCTAATCTACGAGATTAATTACATATTGGGATGGGGGATTTACAAATCACCTAAATACATCGATATCTAACAAATATTACATTTGATAAATGCGATACCCGAAGGAAACTAAACCCTGACATACATCTATCCTAAACTACCTGCATCCACAAAAGTTAGCACATGGGATATTCCACCACACAAATATGTACTAAGTGTACCATGTATGCTCAATTTGGATTTTGGCAAGACCCATGAGGTCGAGGTACAAACAATGGAGATTTCGAAGTTCTTATTCCATGAAAATTGTTCATTTTTATTTTCAACTATATTGGTCATTTTTATTAGTAAAGTGTCGCATGTTATATTGTTGGGTCGGTTATCCGGGAACTTGAGTTCCCTTCGTGTGGGTGACCTAAAACAACATTTAGAAACATAAATCTAGGTCGAACATTCATGACATAGCCATCGTTTGGGTTAACAACGGTAACGATGTCATCCATATCATTACCGACTTCCCTTTGAAGGGCGATATTGATATGAATGGCCCGAAGAGCTTCCGTTCCTACTCCAAACTTTAATCAACATATTAATACATTAATAAATCATATCTAAATCCTAAATAATTACAATTTATAGGTTTGTTACCAACAATGATGCATTTCCAAACTCAGAAGGGTCTTAGCGGGTCGTTCTAGGCTTAAATGATTCCAAATAGGGCAAAGCAAAGTGAAACTGAATTCTATCAATATTCTAGCATATTTTCCAGCTTCTGTAAACGTCTAAAAGACATTAGTTTTCTTGTTATTTGTTATAATTACGTGTAATTTGTAATATGTTTATATTGTTTAATATATATTAATCTCCTTTTCTTTTTTGAGTTATAATTAATATTTAATCTACTTAATTTAATTTCATTGATCAGCAAAAGTTGGTATCAGAGCCTAGTTATTTGTTTATGGAAAGAGAAATTCATTTCTGGACAACCTAGGTTATTCACCGATAGAGTTAAGGAAAGAATCAGAAATAAATTTAATGGAACTATCCCCTATAACAACTCAACTTATGGAGAAATTTCTGCTGAAATTATCTTAGAAGGTATGTTGTTATGCAATGAATTAAAAATTCATAAACAAATGAAATTTGAAAAAATGTCGGGAAAAAGAATCCTTGGCACATTCTGTGAACAATTAGGCTATAATCCTATTAAAAGATAAAAAAGATCTGTCCATAAAAATAAAAGGTTCTTTAAAGATGATCATAAAACTGATCAAAGGTCCCACAAGGTCCTTAAAAAGAAACCTTTTAAGAAATCCTTAAAGGATAAATCTCTTAAAAGGAAAACTAAAATAATTGTTTGTTATAAATGTGGTAAATAGGGCACAAATCAAACAAGTGTCGTGTAAAACAGCAAATTAGGTTCTTAACTATTGATGCAAGTCTGGAAGACACTCTAGAAAAAACAATGCTAATAGCATCTGATTCTGAAAGAGAAGATTATATTATAGATAATATAGATGACAAAACTTCTAAGTCAAATTCAGATAGTAATTTAGAATGTGATAGTCATTGAGATTATTACAAATCACTTTGTTCCTTAAATGGACTCATGGTTCTTGCTAAAAGTGAGGACTCTCTATTAACCTTAATTGAAAAAATTAAGGATCCTTCTGATAGAAGAATACATTGAGAATATTATTTAGAGTTAGTTAAAAAACAACAGTCAAACCAAGCTTGTACTTCTAGGTCAACCAAAGTAGAAAAGAAACTAAGAAAAAACTGTTGCTTATGATTTGAAAGAAATTTTAGGCAGGTTTAAAACCCGTAAAGGGAAAGAACCTACTATTAATGATTTAAAATCAGAGATTAATAATCTCAAATGTGAAGTAAAAGATCTGAAAGATCAAGTTTTAGTTCTAGAATCTACTGATAAAGATAATGATGATTTTGAAGAAGAAACTCCAGAAGAATTATTACAACAATTAGAAGATTCTAAAACTATAGAAGAGTTAAAAATTCCTACTAAAGAAACTAAAAGTTTCAAATTTACTGAATTAATTAATAAAGTAGTCACTTATAAGTGGCATATGAAAATTACTTTAGTCATCAACAAAGAATTTGTTGTTTCTACCATTGCGCTAATAGACTCTGGCGCTGATTTAAATTGTATCAATGAAGGACTAATTCCTTCAAAATATCTCACTAAAACTTTAGAAGAATTGCATACTGCTAATGGTGAAAAACTGGCAATCAATTTCAAATTAAACAATGCAGCGATCTACAATAAAGGATTATATTTAGAAATACAGTTTATAATGGTTAAAAATCTAAATTAGACTGTTATTTTAGGAAAACCTTTCCTTCACAGTCTATTCCCTATTAAAGAAATCTCTGAAAGAGGCATTAGTACTAATATTTTAGGAAAATAGATAATTTTTAAATTTTTATCTCGACTTAAAGCTAAAAGCTTAAATATTCTTAAAAAGAATATTCTTGACAAGGAAAAATTTGTCAATTCCTTAAAGGAAGAAGTTAGTTTTAAAATTTTAAAAACAAAATTGGAAAACCCCATTTTGCAAAGATAAATCACTGATTTATATCAATTAATGGTAAAAGAAATATGTTCTGAAATTCCAACAGCATTTTGGAATAGAAAGAAACATATCGTCTCATGGAAATTCTCCTGGTGGGCCAAGGGACATCAATTTCATTGCCTGGTGCCTGGAAAAAATCTAAATTATTTCTATAAGAAATGATATAGTCCCATTTCAAGATCCAAGGAACTATATATAAGATGGCAAATTGTAGCCTAGCTGTTCCACAGCTACCATTATGTTGGCAAAACTAATTGAAAATTTCTCTAATCCTTTTAGGAAGAAAAATTGGGAAAAGATCCCAATTATGGAACCAATTGTGGAACTTGTTTGAAAACAATTCATTGGTTTTACCAGTTGGAATTGTAAAAACTATTATTATAAGGAAGAACCTGTTGTCAAACATCAATAGAATCAAAATAGCTATAAGCTATCTCTTTACTCATTTTAAGAGTAAATAAATTCCTATCCCTTTATTCTAGGGATAATACTTTCAGTAATGTGAATTTAGCTAATTCCCACTCAGAGTTACTTCTGGACATTAGTTCAAATTATATTGAACCTATTTCTTTTAAGAGAGTAAGGTAAAACCCATAATCTCTCGGAAGATAGGGAACTATAGTGTGGTCCCTTGTATAGAACATCGATAAATCATTGACATCTAAATTTGTTCAAATTGACGAAAAGGATAAATATAGAACTACTTTTACTATCTCTTTTGGTCATTTTGAATGGAATGTTATGCCTTTTGGGCTTAAAAATGCCCCATCTGAATATCAGAATATTATGAATGAAATTTTTAATGCTTATTCAACTTTTTCTATTGTCTATATTAATGACATCCTCATATTCTCAAAAAAAATTAATTAGCATGTCATTAACGACATTAGGTAATGTCATTAACGACATTAGGTAATGTCATTAACGACATCGAGGCTCCAGACCTACAGAAAGCACACAGAAACAACAGAAATAGCAAAATGAAAATCTGAAACTTCAAACGATCATAACTTTTGCTATACTTAACCGATTTGGATGATCTTTATCATTCTGGAAAGCTCAAGGTGTAGAATATGTCTATATAAAAAAATACTCAAAAATATTTGAAATCAAACTGCAATTTCTGGAAAATAGATTGGTGTGCGAAAATGGAAAAAGACCGAAAATAAAATGAAACAAAAAAAGCATATAAATGTAAGTACAAACTCTAAGAACTTAGAGGCTTACCCTGTAGTCATGAATCCACTTTCTTTAAGGTCCATGAAGTCCTCCAGGAAGCTCTCCTTGCTTATTTTTTTATTGGATTTGGTGATTTACAAAAAAATCTTTGGAAGGGATCTATTCCTTGACATAGTATATGCTTCAGAAGGTGTAGTAACCTTCAAGTGAGTGATAAAGATGTTGTAGACTCTCCGTTTAAGTCTAAACCTCAAGGATTTAATTTTATCTAACCCGAAATCTCAATTGTTGGAGATTAAAGTTTTGGTGTTTTGCTCAAGAACACTCAAGTGTTGGAGAAATGCTCCCTAATGCTCTCTAGATTTTTTTTTCTTTTTTTCTTCTGCTAAATTTGAGCTCCCTTCTGCTAAATGTGTGCTCCCTCTGTGTCTGGAACTCAACTCTCTTAAAGAGAGAGTTCCCTTCAATCCAAAATAGAAGTCAAAGTTTGATTTTTCTTTTTTCCATTTTTTCAACTTATTTCTCAATCCCTATGCAAATGTTGGGATTTAAAAGTCTTAGGTAGGGTGTGACAGCTGTATTTCAAAGATAAAATTCAAGAAAGTTGGAAAAATTTGATATTTTTTGGTTAAAAAGTCCACAATGTGCAATTCTAGTTCTACTGCTACAACAATGTCGTTAACGACATTGCGATGTTGTTAATGACATTATAACATCATTAACGACATTAGAAATGTCATTAATGACATTGCAATATAGTTAATGACATTACTTCTTTGCCTTGGGCTTATTGTGCTGAAATTACCTAAAAAAAGGGTTGAGGCTCAAAGAAACAATGCAAGCTTCTTTTGGACGAATTCAAGACCCTGTAAAAAGTGAAACACTAGCAAGGGAAAAATAAATTATCGCTTCATCATCGAACTTGCGAGTTGGGGTAAAATCCCCGTGCTTGCAGTATCCCAAATTGTGTGATGATGTTTTTCAAATGAAGTCAATCACTCTTTCCGGTGTGTTAGTGCTAAGTGCTGCCGCCTCGACCCATTTAGTGAAGTGGTCGATTGCTATTCTTTGGCTACTCACCTCCGGAATTAGGCCAATTATGTCGATTCCCCATGTGACGAATTGCCAGAAGGATTTAAGCGGTCTTTGAACCGCGTGGGGGGTACGGGATTTTTTTTGCATGGATTTGGCATTGATGGAAATTATTTATGTACTTTTCTACATCTTCGTTCATGGTTTCCTAATAGAAACTTGTAAAGGTGGCTCTTTTAATGAGCATGGAGGCTTCATGATTAGATACCCACTCACTTTCAAGTAATTCTATCAACATTTTTTGGCCCTGTTCCGTTGTCATACATTTATGCCAGGCGCCTGAATAGGATCTTCAATATACCTCATCATTCATGAAGGAAAATCGCATGGCTTTTTTGGTAACTTCGGTGATTTCTAGTTTTTCTTCTAGTAGCATTCTGTTGGCTAAGTAATCATAGATGGGCTGTATCCATCCCAAACTTTGCTTTTCGATCAGCAAGCTTAAATTGTTATCTTCGCTTCTGGGGCAGTTTATTACCTTGAAAGGATAATTCAAGTTTCATCATTCTTCTAAGCTAGAAGCCATCTTGGCTAACTTATCTACTTTTTCATTTTCTTTGTAAGATATATTTATCACTTACCGGGCTATTCCCTTTTATTTGATCTTCGAGATTAGGGAGAGCACATTGACTAATTACTTAGACATCTCTGCCTCCTTCACTTTATAGTTCAGATTGATTTGTTTTGCGACCAATCTGGAATCACTTTTAATTAGTAGATTTTCCAGGGCTATTTCATAGGCTAACTCTAGCCATTTAATAATCACTTCATATTCTACCGCGTTATTTGTTACGGGGAATGCCAACTTAGCTACGTATGAGAATCTTATCTTTCCCGATCCTTTGATGTATACTCCAATGCTTGCACCTTCACTGGATGATGATCCATCTATCAGTACCTCCCATTCTTCTGTCTCTATTTCTTTAACCAGCTCGATTCTTGTGAATTCCACCATAAAGTTTACTAGGACCTGTGCCTTTAGTGTGTTTGTACTTTCGAAGCTTATGTCGAATTTGCTTAGGCCCATTTGGTTAATCGACCTAAAGTTTCAAGCATTTGTAGTACTTTTCTTAGTGGGAAACTTATCCTTACTACCACTATATGTGCTTGGAAATAGGGTATTAGCCTTGCTGAGGTGGAAATGAACGCCAAGGCTAATTTCTCTATCTTGGGTTAGTGTAATTCAGCATTTCGGAGTACTTTGCTTGTGTAGTAAATTGGGAATTATTCTTGGTTTTCTCTTATGACTAAGACCATTCCTAATTCCTTGTGAGTTGTTGTCATGTACATATATAGGGTTTCATTAGCCCGTGGTCAGCTCACTAGTGGGGGTTTTCCTAAGAAGCTTTTTAATCCTTCACATGTCACCTGGCATGGTTCATCCCACTTGAAATTCTTATCCTTTTTCATGGCCTTGTAAAAAGGTATGCATCTCTTCTTAGTGAAGGATATGAATCTGTTTAAAGCATTTACCTTGCCATTGAAGCATTGTACTTCATTTATATTTCTAGGTAGTGACATTTTAATGACGGTTTCAATCTTTTCTAGATTGGCTTCAATTCCTCTTTAAGATACTAGAAATCCTAGAAATTTTTCACCTCTAGCCCCAAAATGCATTTTCTCTTTGGTAGGTCACTCCTGCGTTCTTTAGGCCGAATGGCAATGCTTAGTAGTAGTATGTACCTTTGTGTGTGATAAAGGAGGTTTTTTCTTCATCTTCTGGGTCCATGGATATTTGATGGTAGCCACTCTTGGCGTCTAAGAATGAGTATATTCTATAACCCTCAGTTGAATCAACAAGTTGGTCAATACTAGGGAGCGGGTAATAATCTTTTAAGGTTGCTTTGTTTTGTTCTATGAATTCGATACAAATTTTGAAAGTACCAGTTGGCTTTTTAACTAACATGACATTTTCCAGCCATGGTGGATAGTGTACCTCTCTAATGTGATCCACCTTTAGTAGCTTCTCCACTTCTGCCTCTACTGCTTCTTATCTTTTGGGTGCATGTTTCCTCTTTTTTTGCACCATTAGGTCAATTTTGGGATTTAGGTTGAGTGAGTGCTTGGAAACTTCATGTTTAACTACTGGTAGGTCATCTGATGTCCAGGAGAAAGTGTTTTGTTGGTCAATGAGTAAGAATATCATGTCCACCTTAGAATCACTATCTAGGTGTTTGGTGATTTTAACCATTCGATCCTTCCCTACTAACAGATCCTCTATTTATTCCATTGGCTCGATTTTGTTGGTCAACTCTTGGTCTACTTCTTCTACTACATATGATTCCCTTCCTATTGAGGCCAGGTATGTTTGTTGCACAACTTGCGGATTGCCGATCATGATGACCATTCCCTTTTTCGTGGGTATTAAAAACTTCAGATAGAGTGGTGAGATAAGCATGGAAGTTTCTATTTGAAAAGACCAGCCAAGTATAATGTTGTAGCCGACTGAAATATCTGCGACGGTTTTATTTCTCCTCGGAATTTGTGTTTAAGTTCCCCCATCTCTACCGCTAACACTACTTTGCCTAAAGATTGGATGGGTTGGTCGTTTAAATAGATAAAGAGTGAACTTCCCGCCTGAATTCTAGAATGATGGATTTGTAGTTTCTCTAATGCTTCTTTGGTAATTATATATACTGAGCTCCCGATATCTAGTAAGATTTGCCTGACCGTGTAGTTTTCGATAACACCTTCTACTACAATGGGGGTAAGCATGCGGTTTTTTCACTAGTGAATTTTCTTTAAACGGATTTAGGATTTTCACCTTGCGGTCTACATTGTTATTCCTTTCTTCTACTATCTTTGATTTCTTCTTTGGTGGTTCAAATTCATGTCCGCGTGCAATTACCATAACAATTCCTTTTGTCCCCTTTTTCTTCGCTATTTTCTTATTTTCTTCTTATCCGCTAGCCTTTTCCTTTTCCTTCTGTTTATCCTTAGTGATGCCTACCACAAATTGACTAAATTTTCCGCCTTGATTAGGTTGTGTGCCACATCTACCAGGGCCACACATTCATTGGTGTGGGGGCCTCTTGCCCATTGGTATTCACAAAATTTTTTGTGATCCCACCCCATCATTGTTCCCTCTATAACTTTGGGGAAATTAATGTTATTCTTTTCATGTGATTTCTTAATGGCTTTCAAGATTTGACCAAGGTGTTTATTAAGCTTGGGGCGGTCCTCATTGCTATGATCAAAATACCCACTACTTCTTCCATCTTAACCCCTTCTCTTTCTATCATTTAATCCTGATCTTCCATCTCTCCTATTTTCTCTATGGCACTCATTCCTCCTTCCCTTAGAATATAGATCATCTGTCGAAATAAGATCTTAGGTCATTCCTAGCATTTGTTGTAAAGTTTAGGGGTGCCTTGTTAGGATGGCGTGTCTTAGGTCATAGTTTTTTGTTCCAATTAACATTTCCTCTTTAGCGGTGCTAAAATGTAGGTCTTTTATGTCTAGGTAGGTGGTATTGAATCAGGTTATATTAGTCTCTTAATGCTTCTTTAGATCTCTGTATTATTTCATGTAAACTTTGGGTAACCATTCTAACCTATGCGTAGCCCTGGAAGTGTTTGCAAAATGCATCATTTAGTTTGGCCCAATTGCCTATCAAGTTGGGACCTAATAACAGGAACCATCTAGCCATAGGGCTACCAAGGGAGGCAGAGAAGTACCTTAATAAGTATTCTTTGGTTCCACCAGTGATCTCCATTCAGTTCTTGTAGTCTGCCTCGTGGAAGTTTGGATCATCTTTCCTTACGTACTTTTCAAAAGTAGGTGGATTGATTCGTGGCAGTGGCTGCTCTAGTATATTCCTCTCAAATGGGGGTTGGTTTGTGGTTGAAAATACTTCTTGGTATGGTACATCTAGATTTGAGAATTCAATTTTCTAGGTCTGTGTCTTCTTCATCTTCCTCACTCAATGTTTTCGCCCTTCTCTTTCTCACCCTTTTCTCTCTTTCATTTTAATTATATATGTTTTGTATGGATGTTAGCGCCTTATTGAAGCCTCCAGGCAGTACATTTCCCTGCTGTATAGCATTTACAACCCCTGGAGCGATAAATGCTTGAGTAGATTGATCTATTATCGGGTTGTTTCTAGCTGGTTGCAAGTGGTTTATGGTTTGTGGTGTTTTTAGCTGGTTGCGAGTGGATTGTGGTCCATGGAAAATACGGGCAAATTTGTGACCAGACCCTGACGGCTTATTCGCGAGTTGGTATTGTATAATTCTGGATGCATCTATCCCTAGACTGCCCTTTCAATATCTCCCAATAAATTTTATGCCGGAGCTATTTCCTTCCACATTAACTGCCAACCAGCCATGTTCAGGTCTCCATAGATTACATCGGATGAGTAATATCCTTCCAAGATGGATCTTCTTAGTTTTTCCAATTCTTCAACGATGTGTTATAATTTTACTAACATCTCTAAAAGTTTGTTCGAGCCGTCTGAAGGTTTTATCTGATTAGTGATGGTAGAATCTTGTCTTATGGTAGACGTGGTTGTATTTGGGGGAATAGAAGTGTTGTTGTAATGGTTCTCCCCTTCTGATGAGTTAGTCCCTCCATTATTCCCCTCGTGGGACATGGCTTTATAACTTAGATGAAATTCTAAATGTCAAAAATTCTTTGCTTGAATTATGTTTCCTACCGGGGCAGGAAAAAATAGTCCACGCTCACCGCACCAATGAAAAATTGGAAACTAAAAATTAGCTTTATGCTCCAATCTTCGGAATTGAATTGTGTATTGTCTTGGCCGAATTGTGTACCTCCAAGATAAAATAAGGTTAGAGGGGATAGCCATGTGACCAGTGTAGCCTCTCCGATGCTTAAGTTAGTGATGAAATTAAGAGAGGAGGTAGTAAAGAGATAAAAGATAAGAAATTAGATATCATACCTTTGACGTTTAGAGCCTTTATATAGGTCTCAATGACTCCTAAATTGAATGGGATTAGGATTCTTAGTTGAATAAAAATTGTATTTGATATTATCTGTAAAATAATCCATGTGTAATTAGATCTCTATCTTGAGGAGAGATTTTTAGGATTCCCATCTTGGATAGGATTTATTTCCTGAATTATCATAAACCTTTCAAAGGAAAGGGTCAGCGTGCTACGAGTACTTTGGAAATAATGCATTCCGATTTATGTGGTCCAATGAGTATTAAGACACATGAAGGTTTCGTCATAACTTTTATAGATGTATACTCATGTTATGGTTATTTGTACCTTATGAGGCACAAGTCTAAAAGTTTTGAGGAATTGAAAGAGTTCAGAACCGAAGTAGAGAAATAGTTTGGGAAAAGTATCAAAACCCTTTGATTTGATCGAGGCGGTGCATACGTATGCCAAGAGTTTCAAGATTTTCTAGGGGATAAGGAAATAATCCCAATGGACACTTGCTTATACACCCCTAACACAATGGAGTTTCAGCAAGGAGGAATAAAACCCTACTTGATATGGTTCGATCCATGATGAACCGAGCAGAACTCAACAGATCCTTCTAGGGTTATGCACTTGAGAGAATAGTTTATATTCTAAATAGACCCTCGAAATTAGTTGATCAAACACCATACAAAATGTGGTATAGTTAGAATCCAACACTTTCTCACCTTAGAGTTTGGGGATAACCTACTTAGCTAAAGAGGACAAGTTCAAATAAGCTGGGTGCTAAGTCTGATAGGTGTTTGTTTATAGGTTACCCAAAGGAGATTATGGGTTATACCTTTTATAATCTTAATGAACAAAATGTACTTGTTTCTAGGAATGCTTAGTTCCTTAAGAAGGAACACATAGGTTGCAAGTGGGTTTTCAAGAAGAAAATTGGCATGGATGGTAATGTAATTACCTATAAACCAAGGCTAGTTGAAAAGGGTTATAAATAAAAGGAAGGCATTAACTTTGATGAAACCTTTTCACCAGTATCCATGCTAAAATCTATCAGGATACTCCTTGCCATCGGTGCTCATTACGATTATGATATCTGGTAAATGGATGTGAAAACTAGGTTCTATAATGAGAACCTTGATCAGGATGTATATGGCTAATAGCCACCATACTCATCCCCGAAGCATAAAATTTTGATAGACTATAAGTGTCTGAGATTGTATCTCTGGCCCCCACAAAATTTTTATAGATTATCAGGCTCTAAGAAAACTTTTACCAGCATCACATGCCAACTTGTCAATGGGAGATCCTACCGGAAACCACATAACTATCTATCAAGTTAGCGTAGAACACAACTAGAGTCAATATAAGCCATTCAACTAGAATCCGAGGTAGTTTGGTTAGTCTCAACCATGACAAACTTTCGGGAAAATGACCAGTCAGGGTTAGTGTAAGCCAGTGCCTTCCAATCTATAAAGCCTTAGATTTAGTTTGTTCAGGGTTAGATTAGTTAGCAGTTGGTTAGCCCGAGGGAGTTTCAACAAGGTACGCGTCTGTGTTTGTTTGTGGTATCGATTAGAGTAATTCAACCATCATCAGGCTTTCTCTTCCCAGTTCAGTGTTTTATCATGTATCTAGCATTTACCCAAACTCAAGGTGTACTACCTCCCTTCAACTCAGGCTTGAACTTTACAGCCCAAATCACTCAGCATTCAGTAGTGAGCAGGGTCTATCAGTGCCAAACTTTACAGTCACTCCTAGAGGCACTACTTACCTTCGGGAACGGCTTAACCTAATAATCACTACAATAACTCATCTACAATTAGTGTTTGAACAAGAAACTGAATGAGTGGGTCCTCAACACTTTATGCCCATCATGGGAGCAGCTCTCAGACACACATGTTAGCTAAGTTCTTAACTTCTGACAGAACTACTACCCTACTCCGCCAGTAGGGCATGATGATGAATGGCTTCCTGAGAAGTTTTATGATGCTGAATCGAATGGATTATAAGGGAGAAGGAGATCCGTGGTCCATCTGATCAACTATTAAACTATGATGTTCACTCTAGAACTTTGAGTCAAACCAGACTACTCATAGTTGATCGGATTAGACACAACTTGCTCAAAAATATCGGGCTGCGATATATAAAATCCTAGGGGCAGAAGAAATCAACTCACAATATTTGAGAATCCTAAAAGCTTCATCAAGAATTTGATAGCTTGAACAAAGAGGTAGCTCACATCTTCTTCAATGATTCTAGAGGGTATCGGATTATCCAATGGTCAATTAAGAAGGCTATATAAACCTCAATCCTTAGGATGGTTGTGTCACCATCAAAGACAAGTCGAGAGTGTGGCATGTGGCAACATCGGCACGGGAAGATTTAGCAGAAAAGTTGATTCTAAATATAAGTAGACAAGGAATCTCCTTATGGTGCCCATATACATGTCATTCGTATATGTCATATGCATACATAACATACATATTATATGTTTGACATGCAAGCATAACATGGTGTTATGTAAATATCTTACGCATGCCTTTACTTGAGTTATATGGCCACTAAAATCAATTTTGTGCAAGAATACATACAACAAGGTTATGTTTCTTATTTCTTTCGCACACACTCACAATTTATGTTTTCCATTACTTTCATGTTTTTCGTATGCCCGTAAAACACATCAGGAAAGAAGATAGGGTCATAAGCATCACAATATTTGGTATCTAACTAGAATAGACACCTCTTGTTTGTTTCCTTATTGCATGAAACAATCCCATTCTCGTTCATTCCTTCCATGTAACTCGATATCACATCAACAGTATATATACCTATGAGTTAGGATAATATGATCATATCATCCCTTGAATCATATCCTTTAATTGAATACCCATACATGATCATCTCATCACTCTATCATTCATTAGCATTCACTTGGTATTACAATGGTACCACTTAGGTTTGTGTAACTCTACACAACCTCATGACATGTTTGGTACTGAAGTATGCCAAACACTTTCAATTGCCACACACGAAAACGAGTAACAATCTTGTTTCATCTCAACTCCAAATAATATCAATGTCTTACTGGCATCACAGAGTCGAGTCCGTACATATGGCGTACATGACCAAGTCAACATCCTCATTCCTTACACACTAAAATGAGTAACAATATCATTTCATTTCAACTCCCAATCAACTTTAATGTCCCACCGGCATCATAGAGTCTAGTCCGTACATATGGAATACGTAACCATGTCAAACACCCTCAATCCTTACACACTAAAATGAGTAACAATCTCATTTCATCTCAACTCTAAATCCACTTCAATATCCCACCAAAATCATAACATCCAATCTGCACATATGGCATACAAGACCATATCAAACACCCCCAATTGACACACACTACAATGAGTGATGATATAGTTTCGTCTCAACTCCAAATAAAGTCAATGACTCACCGATATCATAGCATTCAGTCTGTACATATGGTGTACGTGATCATGTCAAAAGCTCTTATTCCTTGTATAATAAAAAGAGCAATAATCTCATCACTCACTTTGATATCCCTCTGACATCATAACCTCTTGTCCGTGCATATGCGTACATGACCATTTTATGCATCACATGCATACATGTGTGCAATGGGTATCCCTCAAGATTCATTATTTTACATCAGTTTGATTACTATCTCTATTTGCTCTTTTCAACACTGCACACACAGCCGTTACTTTTTGTATAACATAAACATTAACCCCTTATTTTACAGCCATTGCCTTACCTTGCATGCACTTTATACATATTTAAGGTTATTTGTCTATGTATACTAACCAAACAATATTATACATCGCATGCATGAGCTAAACTTCTTCTAGGTTTTGGCGAGAAGGATCAAGAATCTCACTGGTAATAGAATGATTACCTGGTTTAAAAACCTAGGTTTAGGTAAAAAGTTCCAAACACCTTGAATCAAGTCAGGGTTCAGTCAAGTCTAGTTCTTGAGTTAGATTTGGAGGAGTCAATCCAGACAACACTTATTCTTTCATCCGAAGATGAGAATTCATAATCCAGCAAAGCAAATATCGAAGGCCCATCATTGATAATGGGACACTATTTATGGTAACCTTTTAGATAGAGATTAACTCAAAAGGTTTATATGGGGGGCAGAGCTAAGAGGATGTCTATAAATTTCTCGTTCCTTTAATTTATGATCAAACACATGGTTATAGCAACTATTGAAGGATACAACACAAAGAAAATCCTATTCAGATATATCTTCCAACAAATAAAGACCCTCCATCTAGAATACAAAGGTGTCCAATCATTATATCCAAATAGTTCAATAAGGTTCAACGGGTTAATAATGCAATGTCCAAGGACTGAGCAGCAATTCTCAATTGCTCTAATGGATATCAAATTAATGGTTAATCATGCCAATAGAAGCGTGATAGAGGAAAGGGTAACTCGTAATTTCTACAAGAATCCCCATAGCTATTCATTTTCTAACATGTCTTTCAAGGAGTGGAGACCATCATTCTTTAGGGGATTTATCTTTTGAGTTCACATTTTGCATTTCAAATATTTTGCCTCTTCGGTCAACAAGACAATCAATTCACAACCTTATCTTTATTTATTTAGCTTGATGACTCTATTCATTAATTTTAACATAAACATGTTGTTTTTAGTGTGCATGTTGCATCATTACAGGAGATTAACTTGGGTACCACTAAAAAAACTTCAAGGGGTAACCATTCAAGGCGACTTGGACCTCTATGAGAGAAAATGAGAGAATAATTAAAATAGCAAAGCCGGTGGTAACATTAACCATACTCCACAACGGTAATCATATCCTCTACAAAGTCTTGCCATCTCAAAGCTTATAAACAAAGATGGAGTTTCCATGAAGAGAATAAGATTACGGACAAACCCTGTAAAACACAAACTTCCATCTATTGAATCAAAGAAAATATCTGCATCTATAAACATGTTAAACAAAGGAGAATAAAGCTCCTAGTCAATACGTAACAAAGAAGGGGTTATTATGAAGTGAAAAGAATACCTTTGCGTGGCAGACAATTTCAAATAATCACAAATGCAATTCACTTAGTCCTCAAAATTCTTACAACTAAAGGCTAGTGCAAATTCCAGAAGCACCTTCATCACAGAAAAGGAAAAACTTTTACAAAACATGAAGCCCACAACAATAAGGCCAAGCATGAGAATGACTCTTCAATCTTCTTAATTGGAAAGCATTGAACGCTGCCGCAAGAAGTAACAAAGAAAAAGAATAGACGTAAAAGAAAGGAAGAAAAGATAGCTCATCGAATTGAAAATAGCGAGGTTCAAGTATAAATTAGAGCATCGGTGAGACGTTGGTTATAAAACCCTCGCGAGATAGTTAGCAATAGAGGTCAGTGTCCAAAGTGTTTACCAATGGTGGTACCCAATTTGAATTCATCAATGAGAGCATCATTTGCACTAAATCATATGTTGTGTGTTATAATGAATGCATTCATGTCTACAAGTAAAAATCGCAAGGAGATAAACATCACTTATGTATACTTGTATATTTGCATACTTGTACATGCTATGAAGAATTATAAAAAACAAAAAAAGAGAAAATAAGAAAAATAGAAAGATAGGCTAAAAATCCGAAAAGGATGGTCTATGTAAAATAGAGTCTGCTGGATTTAAAACCTGAAAGGGAAATCTTAGCAAAAGTTAAGACCAGGTTTGATAGATTGAAAATCCGCAAGGGCGGTCTATGCAAAAAATTAGAACCAAAGACATATCAAATTCATAATCTCCATCTAGGAATGGAAAAGGACATCACATGTTTAGCGCAGAACTAAGGACGAAGATCATCCAATTTCCTTCGCAACATGGATAATCACAATGAGAAGTAACTCACAATGCTATAACTAAGCAAGCTTCAAATCTCGATAAATAGTATCAGCTCTCATGATCAACTTTGGGGTTTACGTCAATGACACAAATTGGGATCAATGTCATCATCATTTACCATATAGGGAAAATGTGAGTATCAAGGAATGTTCGACTCTTCTAAATCTATTCAAGACCAGATTTTGGCCTCAAACCCTACTCTAATCTAACCATAAAATTGAACTTTGACTATGACCCATGACCCTTACTTGTAGACAAAAGCAACGGCATAAAATAAAAAGGATTAAACATAATAAAAAACATACAAAATCACAAAGCAAGTGCTCTAGGAACTCAAAAGCTTACCCCATAATCGTGAATCCACTTTTTAGGTCCCTGAATTCTTCAGTGAACCTCTCCTAGTTTCTTTTTTGGTGATTTATTGGTTGATGGTGAAGAATCTGAAGGATGAAGTTGATTTTCCACTCCAAACCCCAAATGCCAAGTTCTATAGATGTTAGAACACAATGAATTTTCCCAAAGTCTTACTAAACCTCAAGTATGCCTAAGAGTATGTTACTAAACCTCAAGATTACCTAAAGGAAAGAATATGTTTTTCAAAAAAAGCTTAAGTTCATACTATATGCATGAACCCAAGCTAACAAACCCAAAATCTTTAATTCCCACTTGCTAAACACTAGTGATTTCACTCAATAACCACAAGAACTCAAGAAAATTATTTCCTTTAGTCCTCTAAGATTTTAGAGCTTTTTCTTTATAAAACCCTCTCGAGATTCGAATTTTTTATTTCCCTTTCAAATGGCTAAGTTGTTTTCTTATGTAGAGCTCCATTCAATCTAAAGAAAAAGATAAAAAAATCCCTAGTTTTGGGCTTTCGAATCAGTTTTGGAATAAATTTATCAGATTTATGAGCTGAATGGTGGTCTGAAAAACATTTCCGAGAAAGGGGGGAGAGAGCTAGGCTTTGACCACGCCCAGGTCAATAGTGATGTCACGTGACATCATTATTGATGTCAGGTGATATCTATAACGATGTCACATGACATTGATAATGACATCAAGATGCCATTACCAAGGGAGACATATCTATTGATATGGGCTAGGCCAAAATAGGCTTGATTTTTGCTAGTTTGGTTTTAATGGGTTTTTAATGATTTTTAGAGAAGGGTTTTTTTTTGGAATATTTAAGTTTTAATGGGTTAAATTCAATGTGGAGAGCTTCAGCTAGATAAATTTAAGACATATAAAAGTGAAGGACCAAAAAGGGAAATAAAATTATAGTTTCATCATCGAACTTGCAAGGGGAATCAAAATTTCATGCTCATAACTGTTGTTACTCTCTAAATTTAAGATCGAGTATGTGGCCAAGAAATTTATTAAAGGGATGGAAATCGATAGATTACTAGAGAATCAACCATTGGAATCTGAGCATCTAGATAATTTGGAATTCCCAAATAAGTAATTAGCTAGGGTAATAGAGGAGCCAAAGAAATGGATGATGTTCTTTGACGGGGCTGTAAACAAGAAAGGATCATGCCTGGGAGTCATAATCATCACACTAGATAGAGGAGTAATACCTTTGTCATAATGGTTGGAGGTCCTTACAACCAATAACAAATCTGAATATGAAGCTTGCTTTTTAGGAATGAGTACATTAACGAATCTAAAAGTAGACAAAGTCAATATCATTAGTGATTCTACTTTGGTAATCAAACATGCCATTGGTGGTTGGGAATTAAAGGAACAATATCTCAAATCATAACTAAAATCTATATGGAGAAACGCAACATCCTTTAGAGAGTGTGAATTCTCTTACATTTATAGAGATGAGAATTAGATGGCAGATATTGTGGTTACCTTGGTATCACTGTGGGAAGGAACACAGGATCAACAAAAAAACACTTATCATGGAGACTATAAAGTCCCCAGTATAGATATCTTGATGATAGATTAAGAACACATGTACACTGACATTGTCAAGTATCTAGAAGATAGCAACCGTCTACTGGGAACTACAGACTCAAACAGTTTCACATTAAGAAGATTGGTTGTTTAATTCTATATAGTCAAAGGAGAATAATTTAAAAGATCCTCTTATGGTTTATTGTTGAAGTGGTTGACTCAGCAAGAAGCCAGGGGAATAATGAAAGAGATATATTCAGAAGGCTATTATTCGCATATGATTGGTAAAATGCTAGCCAAGAAGATTCAGCGAATGGGGTATTCATGATTATCCATGTTGGTCAATTGCATCCATGAAGCTAAATTTTGCCATGTATGTCAACTCCATAGAGATGTCAATCATTTATCATAAATGAAATTACAAAGTCTAACCGCACCTTGGCCATTCTCTACCTGGGGCATTAATATCATTAAATTGATAAGACTTTCATCAATGAATGGACATCGATTCATAGTTGTGGCAATTGATTACTTCTCCAAATGGGTGGCAGAAGAATCTTACATGAACATCACTACTAAGAAGATGGCTTATTTCATATGGAAGCACATCGTTGCTAAATACAGAACCCCTCACCTAATTGTGTCAGATCATAGAGTACAGTTCCAAGGAGAAACTATAGATTTGATAGAAAAGTAAGGGTTTGAGCATCATCACTCTTCACCTTACAAGACAAAAGAAAACAATGTAGTAGAAGCAATCAAGAAATTCGTCAAAAGAGGATTTTATCAAAAAAAATTTAATCGATTATAGAGACTGGGAAAACCAGTTACCCTTTTCTTTATGGTGATATAGAACGAGGATCAAGACTCCCATCGGTTAAACTCCATTCTTTTTTGTATATGGGGCAGAAGTGGTACTCCCTACATAGATAGAAATTAAGTCTTTATGAGTAGCTATCGAGGTGAGACTATTAGAAGACAAATGGGTAAAAGCAAAGTATGACGAATTTAATCTCATTGACGAGAAGTGTTTGGTAACACTAGACAATCTCTAGATGTACCAACAATGCATTGCAAGAGCTTACAAGCGAAAGATTCATTTGCAGAATCAACCATTGAAAAATGGAAATATATTCTTGATACAAGCTAGCATGATGCACATCAATTCTTGAGGAAAATTCCTACCAAATTGGGAATGCCCGTAAGTGGTGAAGAGACTCTCAGTAAAGGGGTCAGTCAATATCATAGACATGGATGGAAACGAGTTTGTGAATCTAGTCAAACGAAACAAGCTGAAATGCTACTTAGTATAAAATTAATAAACAATAAAAATGAAATAAAATTTACTTCTAATGAGGGATTTTAGGCATAAATAAAGGCAAAATATATGAGAGAGTATTCTCTTTGGTAAAATCCTTCGTAGGAAGCTAAGAAGACAACATATGGTAATTTTGAGAATAATTACCATTAACTTCTTTGATTAAATAATACTTTCTTTTAAGATAGTATTTTTTAAATGAAATGTTATATGTACACATTAAATGGACATGTGAAATAATTTTATGAAAACATACATTTACAAGCATAATTTGCATTTTTTTCACACAAAATGCATTACAAATAAAAATAGAGGCAAAGAAGAAAAGAGAAAGAAAAGGTGTGAACGGATGACACGGAATGCGATGGGCTGAGAATGCGCTAAATGAGAGCCGCGGTACACTGGGATATTTAAGTGAAAGTGAAATATCATCGGGTCGTGGACCCGGAAAGGTTTCAAAGAGAAGGCGAGAAAAATTTAGATTGGTTAAACCCAAATCCGCCATCTCTTAGTGTAAAGTCACCACCTGGATTAGCTCTTCTAAGAATTTAAATCTTATGAGGCTTAACGTCCAATGGATGACCCACTAAGACACAGAGATTCGGGTTCGAGATAAGTTGCTTATTTCTTATTGGATCACATTATATTATATCTATAGAAAACCGTATTTCTTGATAGTGCATATTCGCACTTATGTCATTTTTGAATTATAATGCATGATTTAACACACATGTGGAAAGCAGTAAACCCATACATAAAGCATTAAATTAATGGGGAAAAGTAGAGATTAAAAATTACATAACCTTGGGGGATGCAACCGCCTGCCTAATCTATTGATTGCATTCCATTAAAAATAATTGCAATACCCGAAGGAAAATACAAACTAGGCATACATCTAACCTGCATCCACAAATGTTAGAACAATATGTAACACAACGTGAGTATTTACATGTATGTTCGATTTGATTTTGAGGAGGCCCGTGTGGCCTAATTAAAACATCGATGATTGAAAATTATTGTTAGACATAAAATGATTCATTTTATTTACAAATATGTTGATTGTTTTTATTAGTGAAAATGATTGCATGGAAAAAATGTGAGGTTTGTTATCCAGGAATAAGTTTAATTCCCTTTGTTGGGGTAATCTAACATTAATCTTCATAAATAAAAAGAAATAGAAAATAAGGAGAAGAAATATTACATTGATATTTACATAATAAAAGAAAGCAAAAATATTCCTAGGTCAACATGTAAAATAACATAGGAAGCACGTGATGAAGCAACTTTAGGAATTTAGAGGCTTACCCTTTCAGTTTGAATCCACTTCGGCGTATCCGTTTGATCCCCGGGAGCGTTCCTCGTTCATTTTTTTATTTGTGATTTGGGTTGGAAAATAAATTCTTATATATCCTAAAAATAATCAAACTCGAGCACTAAATTTGTTTCAGACCCGAAAATATCTAAGGATTTTTGTGGAAAAAGAGATAGAAGAAAAATTGTTAAGGTTGGAATCCAAATGTGTTTTGGATCTAAACGTATTCAAATAATTTTGAAAGATTATTTTTGTAATTTTTCATGTTTTTCTTCTTGAGAAAATCAGAGTTTTTCTGAAATTTTCGAGCCCCCTTCAATCCAAAAAGGACCTCGTATTTATAGGGGAAAGTCAGCTCGCTGGAAATATCCGGCTTAGCTCTTTAGAATTTCCAGCGAGGGGCTCGCTGGAAATTCCAGCAAGCCCTCTTGGCTCACTAGAATCTAGAGAGCCGATTTGTTAGGCTTGCTCATCCGGTGAGCTAAGTATCATTGGGCTTCTCCCGATATTTTTATATATTTTTTTATTTATTTTGATGATCTAGTTTTAAAAATTTAAGTCCTTAACATAAGTTGGCGATGAGGAACATTCCCATTCGGAGATCTTTAGATAATCGAAAATTATGTGATTTAAGGATAAAAATCTTGAAAAATCATCATCATCAAACGCGCGAGCCGGTACAAATTCTCATGCTCACAACTGCCCCTTGTATGAACATTGTTGGTTGTATAACCAGTATGATCACATGTAATGGAGAGAAGGAATTGAGAATGTACCTGACCGGTGCGGCTGGTGACTTCTTTGTCCTCGACCGATGATGACCTGAGCCTTCCTTTTTGGTGCCATGCCCTCTTTGGATTTCCCATTTCTTTCTTCGGAATTCCTTGGTGTCTGATGCCCCTTACGAGCGGGTCGACCGTTCCTTTCTACGACATCCCTTTAGTAGTTGGCAACCATTTCTTTCTTTTGTTATGGTCCTTAGGTACCCCTTCTGAGTGACCTTCAGTTGATCATTTGGAATTGCCATAGCAGAGTGCCTGAATCCATTTCAAAAGCGACCCCTGGTGGAGGGATATCCAACAGTTTCTTTCTTCAATTGGTGGATGAGACTGTTTCTTTATTCAGTCATCAAGATAATTATTTCCTTCGTCAGTTGTATTTTTTAATCTCCTCAATAGGATGTTGACTTTTTTCTTGTGACAAATCAGAGAAGAAGTGTAATGTTAGTATATTTTATAATGATTGTTTTAATTATTTGATTAAGTTCATGGGAAGTAAAAATTTTTGCCCCTTCAATCAAAAATTAAAACATGTTGAACAAATGAGTTTAATGGAAATTCAGGGATGTCCCAAAAACTACTCTGTTGTTTTAGGAGGCTTTTGTGATGTTGCAATGTTGACTTTAGGCTTGAGTGGGCCATCTTCTTTCTTGGTGTTTGCAGATTCCTCAAGTGGAGGTGGAGTTTCTTATTTACTAGGACGGTATTGCCCTCGTTTAGCATCATCTTTACCTGTAAATTACATTATGCGTATGTAATGTATGCATGATTTTATACATGGATAATATTTATCACGTGATGTATGTCTGTCTATTGTAGGTGTTATGGGCTTCATTCATTGAAGAGACATCTCTTGTGCTAGGGCATGGTTGCTCCTAGTATTTATCTTGTTAGGAATTCCATGGATGACTCCCTCAGAGTGATGACTATGGGTTCGTTAAATCAGATTTGAGTTCAGAGCTTGAATCTGGTTTGTGGAAGATCTAGGTGAGTCATTCATTCCGCATCATGTTGGCAATGATCGCTTGGAAGCTATTTGCCTAAAGTGTTTGGAGGTATTACATCATCATCCATTGGTTATCTTTTGGTACTAGTGCCCCCAAGATGTGTCCATGGTTTCAAAGTGCTCCATCCTATCAAAATTCTCAAACACTTCTTGATAGCTTGAAAAGATGTCTGACCCAAACTTGTTTTTGTAAGATGGTAGTGTGCCATCCTGAAGCTTGGTTATCATCTCCGGCAGAGTTAAGTGAGCCCGAAGCCTGACCTGTGTGGCCATCGAACGCCCATTGTAAGATTTGAAGCTCTAGCCCTGCTCTTGCCTTATATCCTGCAGATGTTACATCGTGGTTTCCATTTGAGTGTTAAAACCATAATGCCCCATCATAGCCTAAGCAAGGCTATTCCAATCAGTATTTATGTCCAACAGAAGGTGGTTGTGCCATTCATTAACTGGATGGCCCAAGGTGATGATAAAGAGCTTAGCCATCATTTGTTCGCTAACCCTTAATGCCCTCATCAGCTTTTGGTAATACGTTAGGTGAGCACACAGGTCTCCAGAGCCCACATACTTTTCAAACTGCAGCATTGCTAAATTTAAGGGTAAGCTCTTCATACTCGATGGTCGATTGCGTAGGGTATGTGTTCATGAGATGGCCTCCTTGAGTGGCCAAGAACTATTTCCATATTTCCACCATTCCTGGTTTTTAGAGGGTGGCATTCCCCGCACTTGGATAAGAGCTATATTGCCTCTAGGGAAATGCCGCAAAATTGGGCAATTGAGGGGTAGCCTAGAATTGTGAGTAAAACAGTGCACTTCAACTAGGGATAGACTATTGGGCCACTCCTTGATAAAAAGGCCCTAGTGTGAATGTAGGCTGCCCAAGTTACCCCAGGAAGAATTGGTTCTCGGATTGCTGCCAGAAAGGATTGGCAAAGCTATATCCTGGTTGACCATTGAGCCTGGTTCTGGTTCAGTTGACTTTGTCCTATCCCGAACTGGTAAAAGATAGTAGGTGTTGGGGGCACCATATGTGAGGTAGGAGGTCCCCCTATTTTAGGCTGGCTAGTTGGACCATCGTTGTTAAGGGTGACCTCCAGGCTGGATACTACATTCTGAGCCATCCCAACGTGCTGGAGAATAAGTGATGCTAGTTTTTTACTGTTGGCAAAGGCATTCAAGGTAGCTTCAATCTCGGTGCTCATCGATGACTGATGTGTCTGCTGAGAGTTCTATCCCATAAGGGAGGGGTGATCCTCCCCGAGACCTTCTTCTTGTGGATTGGCCATGTTATTGAGGTTAAGGATACATGTTAAACTAAATCTGAATCAGAACCCGAGTCTTCACTTGAGTAAGTGTATGAAACCCCCTCCAGATTAGCCATGATCAGAGAGATGAGGAACAAGCGATTAGCAGGCCTTTTCCAAGCAAAGATACTCAAGCAAAAGATCAGACCATGCATTTGATTTTCATGATATGATTCATGATGCGAAAAATGTGTGAGATGTTTAATGTTATGGCTGCATTCACAAGGGGTTAGCATGCCATGATGTGAGATAAATAATGTGTTTATCAATCCATTTGAAACAAATCGGTTAGTCGTTAGATAAAATGAAAATAGGTGAAGATAAAAATCCAACCCCTGGTGATGGACTTGAGGTTTGTATGATGTTCATGTGGCATCGTAGTGTGAATGGTGTATATGAGGTGACCAAATTACCGTGTGGTGATAGGTCAATAATTTGAGATTTCGTACTATGACTAAGTCTCATGGAATAAGGGGGTCAAAATTATTTCGGGTAAGCAGTGCTACATACATTGATGAAATCAAATAAATTATAAATGAAAATAACCACTGTATGTAGCAATTGAATGATTTGGTTATTTTGCCCAATTAAGGATGCCAATGTGGTCATCAATTTTGAGGGTATGCGATGATGCATGAATCATTGCCCCGTGTGGGTGAATGGTTCAGGTATTAAGCGTATACCTTTGAAGATTATCCTGAAATAAGTTTGCCCCGTGTGGGCTTAGGTTCGGATGTCAACAGGGACATCACGTGATGTGGGAAAAAATGGTATGGGTAGGTATTTACCCTATTTAGGCTATGAGTTGGATGTCGAGTGGACATTCCATAAAAATGAGGGTATGTTTACCCCATATGGGCTAAGAGTCGAATGTCAAATGGACATTACGCAAATTGGGGTGAATGATGCTTCATGATTCTAAGTGGTTTCATGTATCCTAGGGTGACACGATTTCAAGTGTTAACTAATCCTAAGCATGTGTGATGCTAATTTGGCATCATAATGATGTCACATCATATTAACATTACGAATGTGTTAAGATTCTCCACTAAGATTCGTGGTAAGCATGGCTCATTTGTACAATGCATGATGAATCGAAAGTATTAAACCAATAGCATGCAACGTTCAATCATCCAACCATACAACTCCTACATGTAGGGTTTTTGGCTAGTCTCTATCCTAAGCTTGGTTCATCTTAGAACCACATGGGTACTAAGGAGCGTACCTGTAAGAAAAATATAATGCATGATCGTTTGTTGGGTAACACCCTAGGGAAAATGCCTATGGCTTATTTACATGAAGTTTACTTTTGAGGTTGCTTATGTAGAAGGTTCTTGTTCCATTAAAATAACACCAAGCCTCTCCCCAAATAAGTTCTAAAGAGGGAGGTACATGCGATATGGCAACAAGTGCTCCAGCCGCTCAAGTACTATCTTTTCTCAAGGAGGTAGATTAGTACAAGAGAAAGCTTTGCTGTAATAGGGTACCTTAAACTTACGGGCTAATCCCCTCTATTGCAATGCATTATTATGAATATGTCATAATGAATAGGATATGAATAATGTGATCAACAATTTTAGGCACATATCCAAGATCTAAAAGTTTTGAAAAAAGTTTAAGAAAAATCCCTAGCGGAGTTGCCACTAAGAGCGGATGACATGGAATGCAATGGACTGAGAGCTGCTAAATAAGAGGCACGGTCCATCGGGGTGTTTAAGTGAAAGTGAAATATCATCAAGTCATGGACCTGAAAAGGTTTTAAAGAGAAGGTGAGAAACATTTTAGAATGGTCAAACCCGAATTCGTTGTCTCTTAGTGTAGAGTTGCCACCTAGATTAGCTCTTCCAGGAATTAGAGTCATGCGAGGCTAAATGTTCGAGGGACGGCCTAGTAAGACATAGAGATTCAGGTTCAGGATAAGTTACTTATTTCTTATTGAATCACCTTATATTACATCTACAAAAATAGTTTTTCTTACTTATGCATATTCGCATTTATATCGTTTTTGAATTATAATGCATGATTTAACGCACATGTGGAAAGCACTAAACCCATACATAAACCATTAAATTAATGGGGAAAAGTAAAGATTAAAAATTATTTAACCTCAGGGGATGCAACCGCCTGCCTAATCTATTAATTACATTCCATTAAAAATAATTGCAATACTCGAAGGAAAATAAAACCTAGGTTTACATCTAACCTGCATCCACAAAGGTTAGAACAATATGTAACACGACGTGAGTATTTACATGTATGTTTGATTTGATTTTGAGGAGGCCCGTGTGGCCTAATTAAAACATCGATGATTGAAAATTCTTGTTAGAAATAAAATGATTCATTTTATTTACAAATATGTTGATTGTTTTTATTAGTGAAAAATGTGAGGTCTGTTATCTAGGAATAAGTTTAATTCCCTTCGTTGGGGTAATCTAACATGAATCTTCATAAATTAAAAGAAATAGAAAATATGGAGAAGAAATATTACATTGATATTTACATAATAAAAGAAAGCAAAAATATACCCAGGTCAACATGTAAAATAACATAGGAAGCATGAGATGAATCAACTCTAGGAACTCAGAGGCTTACCCTTTCGGTGTGAATCCACTTCGGCATATTCATTTGATCCCCGGGAGCTTTCATCGTTCGTTTTTTTAGTTGTGGCTTGGTTTGGAAAATAAATGCTTATTTATCCTAAAAATAATCAGACTCGAGCACTAAAGTTGTTTTAGACCTGAGAATATCTGAGGATTTTGTGGAAAAAGAGATAGAAGAAAAATGGTTAAGGTTCGGAATCCAATCGTGTTTTGGATCCGAACGTATTCAAATAATTTTGAAAGAAAATATTTTTGTGATTTTTCTTGTTGTTCTTCTTGAGAAAATCAGACTTTTTCTGAAATTTTCGAGCCCCCTTCAATCCAAAAAAGACCCCATATTTATAGGGGAAAGTTGGCTCATAGGAAATTTCCGGCGAAGCTAGCTGGAAATTCTAGCAAGCCCTCTTGGCTCGCTGGAATCCAGCGAGTCGACTTGATGAGCTTGCCTGTCCGGGGAGCCCAGTCTCATTGGGCATCTCCTGATATTTTATATATTTTTTATTTTTAATTTTTTTATTTATTTTGTTGATTTAATTTTAAAAATTTAAGTCCTTAACATAAGTTGGAGACGAGGAACATTTCCATTCGAAGATCTTCAGATAATCGAAAATTGTGTTATTCATGGATAAAAATCTCGAAAAGCCGTCATCATCGAACACACGAGTTGGTACGAAATCCCGTGCTCACACAAGGCATGGGCCTTTATTCTTATACAACAAATACTAACTGACAACAATGACACAAAACCTGATGATTGGTAAGACTACAACAAAGGATGGCAATGTCATCATTCTTCTCTTGGAAAGTGGCAAGTCTATAAACCCTCACAAACCAAGTGCAATAAGCTGCATCGGGGCAAATGTATGGTCTAATAGTGAAGTTCACAAAAACTTGGGTGTGACCAATTCCCCTATCCTTGTACGTATATCTCTAAATGTATGTGATCTCGAAATCAAAGAGAATGCACAAGGGATCAGGAAAGAATTATAAATAGCTATATTGCTTGCATAAGCTATTACGAGAGTAAGACATGACCTCCGAGAAGCTTAACAAGACCACACTCCTATAGCAACATTAGTGGTCAAATGATTAATCACCCACCAAGGGTAAACCAAACAAATGTTCTTAATGATGCAAGATGTCATATGATCATGCCACTCATCATTAGTAAACTCTTTATGGTTGCAATCACCTATCTTGACCAAAAAGCATCATCCCTAATGACCATTTTGTTATACATGATGTATGCCCTACAGGAAATTAGGGCGATATATCTTATTTAGTTATAATGTACAAATAGTTTTTAGATTATTGCTATCAATAATAAAGGCATCTTTGTTGATTATCAATGTTTATTTACATTATTCATTATATATGTGCTATTATATATGTTCATTGATAAGACAAAATCCATGACTAATTTATAGCGAGAAAGTGTG
This sequence comes from Euphorbia schlechtendalii, assembly GCA_949673415.1. NCBI lineage: Eukaryota > Viridiplantae > Streptophyta > Magnoliopsida > Malpighiales > Euphorbiaceae > Euphorbia > Euphorbia schlechtendalii. The sequence goes on from CATIWQ010835961.1 coordinate 31,085, forward strand.
AGGATATAGTGGGAGCTACGTGGTGTGAGAATTGCACACACGTGATACTATGAATAGTCTAAATATCCCTAGTCATAGTTTCATTGAATCTGGACATCAATGAAGCGAACAAATAGCATGTATAGGCTTACTCCTTAGATTAGATCCAAGCATTCAATTTCAAGAGCTGAAGGTGGTATTGAGTTAACACATGATTGTATCCGGGAAATACATCGGAGACCTTCATAAGATAGACACTCGGATATAACTATATCCATGTGTTAGTGTCATGTCTTATTGTAGTAGCGATACAAGTATTCTCAAACCTGAGATACTGGTTACCTTGTGTAGGAATTGCTATACTTTGGGTCATACTTATTCATACCCTGATGATCAGGATGATACCGGTGATTACGAGTATAGGGATGATCATTCATTGGTAAGCTGAGTAGTTAAGATGGGATTCATCGCTCTTGATATACTGATATAATGGGAGTTGTACCTTAAGGCCTCTTGTTGAAGTGACACACTCATAAACCTCTGATCAGAGTATAAGATTGATAGAATGAGTTTCTAGTCAATCTTGATACATTATGGCTAGGGGTGTTCCTCGTGAATATAGCTATCGCTATTACTTTAGCTAACACTTAATCTGAGAACAATAAATTGATGGTACTTAACCTGATAGAAGAAGTGTATTGTATTGGTTACTATTGCAGAACTGTATGAAGTTACAAGCACGTGACATTCAGAGTATCGAGGGATTATATGCCTTTGTTAGAAAACCCATTTGATCGTCTAGAGTTATCGGGTTCCATATCGGTCTAGAACATTGAGCCTAAAGGTTCCAAAATGGTAAACCAAGTTTGGGTACACCTCTAGCGGCTCTATACTTTGGGATCCTATGAGGTCACACACTTTGGTCTTTACAAAACTAAGTAAAGAAATTTTAGACTGGGTCTATACCAAGAATATTAAGGAAGTTAAAATCGTTGGATGAATTATTATTTGGTTGGACCAAATAATAATTAAAGGTTTTAAGGAGGGATTTTGGAAAAATTGTACAGGGGTGAGCAAGGGAATTTATCCTGTTACGAGTGGCCCTCGCGAACATGGGATGTTTGTGGGTGGGGCCCGCGTAGCTGCCCAAAAGCAAATTGGCTCACAGCCTGCTAGCTTGCGCTGGCACAAGGCTAATGCATGTTAGTGGGTTGCAAGCCCACAAGCGCAAATGTTGGGTAGTACTTGCATGGGTCTGCAGTGTAGGCCCACCATCTGTTGCCTACAAGCCTGGCTTGCGGCCCACGTGTTGAACTGCTCGGAGCTGGAGCTCCGCACAGCAAATCGTGTGTGGGAGGGGAATATCCCTATCCCACATGGTTTTTTAAGGGATATTTTTGCTCCCCTCCCACAATAAATAGTGGTCCATCCCCTCCTTTCTATTTACTTCAACTCAACCTTTCCTTCTGAGTTTTGACATTTTTCTTCACGAGCTTTTTGTAAGATCCTCCACGAGTTTCTCTGCTTTCACAAGAATTCTTTTGAAGGCTTATTCATATTTTAGAAAGAGCCTGTTAAGTTATAATTTCGGGTTGGTCTTCGAGTGGTCTAGTAGCTGCTGTCTACCAATAAGTTCTTCCTCTACGGGAGGTTTTGATCGGTCAAGATCTATGTGGATCAATCATAGAGGCTATCCTATTTTCGAGGCTAGTGCTAATGAAGTGTTGTCTAATCATTCTAAGGGAGCGCCAGTCCAAAGGAAAGGCACATATCAACTGGTAATGCTCTTAACTTATATGCTAGGTTTCTTTTATTAAATTTTATAAACCTATGAGCATGTATGGAATGTTTCAACTTAGATTATATCAATCATGGCATGCTTAGGAGCTCCTTTAGTGTTAATTTTAAGTTTTGAAATTCCTTCATGCTAATTTGCATGTTCAATTACTACTTTAATTAACCATCATGTTTGGCCTATACAAAACCTCCTCCCAGATTCATAACATAGCTAACTTATCTTAGAGCTACAGTTGTCATATGTAATTCATGAAAAAATGATCATATAAAATATATAGCAAAACCAAAGATACAAATGTCTACAAATGCAATTATTAACTTGAAGAAGCAATTTGCTACCGCCAGTGTTAACATCAACACCATTGCAATCATACCATAGGTAAATCGTCGTCTCAACAAGGCTCAGTGCCATAGGAGAAGTTCCAACTACAATCTGAGAAATGATTGTCAGTTAAGTAAAGTTACAAATATCAATAGGGGTCTCATAAAGAAAAACTCCCAACAAGAATAAGGAAATGAGGGGTAAACAACTCGCATCATTAGGACTAAGGTGCGAAACTAAATCAAGGGCTACTAAAAGCGTTAGGTCTTCATTCCTAGACTCCCTACTAATCATTGTACATCTATCATCTCTAGGAAAGTTGAAACATTTCATCCGCTCATCAGTGAATACATGATGATGTATTGACATGGAAATTGGCAAGTTAGTATAAGCCATCAGAAGCCCACAAAAAGTCCTCATACATGGGACACGAATAATGGTCTTTGAAGTAAAATACAAATTTGACAGGATCCCACAACCTTGTAGTGGCATTAATCAACTCATGCTGAATGAAGATGTGGATATACTCCTACATGTTGTGAAAAATGAAATGCTCAAGATTGGACCAACCATTAAAATTTTCAAATAGATATTCAAGATTCAGTGGAATCTTATATAAGGATCCATGTAGATTTTGAGAAGAAAAGAGGGAGAATGAGGATGGCAGAAATTAGATTTACATAATTTACTGTGCAACCTACCAATACTAGTCTTACTTCTAAAAACTCACTTCTTAATACTAAAATAAAAGGCTAGATATGTAATAGAAGAGAATAAAGGTAGAATAAGGAATGCATTAAAACCAAAGATGTTCAAGAGCAAGGATTGTAAGAAGCGGTTAAAACTACAATGTACAACATCAAGGCCTCCATAAGGGTGAAATAAATAGAAAGTGAAAATGTCCAAATTCAAGATCTTGATGATCAGGATAATAGTGTGATAACTATGGAAGATAACATATCGAACTAAAATAAGGAGCTTAGCTGCTTAATCCTTGCTGAGATGCTTTAAGGCGTAAGTTGGCCACCTCATTATTCAGCACTCTGATCTGTCCCTACATGAATATATCATATTTTGTCATTCATCTATAATTCATGAAATATCATGCGTTATAATGTTACGTAACATGAAGTCTTACTGCCATGTCATCACTATAGTCTATCATGAAGTGTTTATACCCTTGGAAGGTCCTCCAATCAACATTGTAGTCTCCGATAGGAAATTGAGCTAAACAAAATCACAAGTTAAATCTAAAATAAAGATAAAAGGAGAAAACATCAAAGGGAAAGTGAAGTGCATATATGAGTAGCATCGACCAAATAATAAGGACTATCTTGGTCATGAATATCATACGGCTATGGTAATTTAGAATTTGGTCAAGTCATACTTGTATAAGGACATGATGAAGCGATTAGGATGAAACTCCCTATGACTTACCACAATCCTTAGTCATCAAGAATAACAGTAGAGGAAGCAGATTAACTCTAAGGCATATCTGAACTCGTCTTCCTACCATGGTGATTTTATAGAGAAGAAAATCAATAAAAGAGAATGCACACCTGCAAGAAATCAAAAAGGTAAAGGGAACGTTAATCAAGACAGTAATTGAACATGCAAACTTGCAAGGTGGAATTTTAAAACTTAAAATTAACCCTAAAAGATCTCCTTAGCATGTCATGATTGATATAATCTAAGTTGAAACGTTCCATAGATACTTATAAGTTTATAAATTTTATGAAAAGAAACCTAGCATCTAAGTAAAGAGGATTACCAGTTGATGCATGCCTTCCTTTCATGTGGTGTTCCCTTAGAGCAATTCGATATAACTCTGTTACCACTAGCAGCCTATCTAGGATAGCCTCTATGATTGATCCACACGGATCTTCACCAACCATAACCTCTCATTGATGAAGAACCCATAGGTAGACAACAGCTACTATACCACTCGAAGACCAACCCAAAAATATTACTAAGAAGGCTCTCTTCAAATTGAATAATCCTTTAAAAGAATTCTTGCGACATTGGAGAAACTCGTGGAGGATACAAAGGAACGTAAAGTTGAAGTGAGAAATAAAGGAGCAAGAGGAGGCTATACATAGGGAGAAGGGGAGCTGAAAACTCCCCTTTTTTCCATTGTGGGATAGGGAAAAACCTATCCCACAAGCTGGATATCCGTGAAAAGCCCCAGGCTCTATGGGTTAACCTGACTACAGCCCACGTACGTGGTCTGTGAAGAGCGGCACAAGGCAAGCCCTTATGGGTTTCCCTTGTCCCACAAGTTAGGCTTAGGGGCTATCTCGCAAGCCTAGCTCGGGGGTTGCTAACAGGCCTGTTACCCGCTAGCATGCGCTGGCGTAGCCCCCCCCCCCCCCACGTGAACAACTGTTTGATATATGGTAAGAAACTTGTATATAAGTTGTATGTAACTGGTAGGAAGAACAAGTTATGTCAAATTTTTTATGAAAGTATGGTATGTAACACAAAATACATGTCTAAAGTTTATCTTTATAGAAATAAGCAAACAATTATAATCTTAAAAGTAATGAAAATGCATTCAAAAGTGATTACAACATGTAAAAATAGAATTCTACAAAGTGATTAATCAAAACAATAGGAATCTGGTATGTAACTGGTATGAAGTACAAAAAAATAATAAAACTAGTACTAAGTGGTAGGATACTAGTATGAAGAACAAGTTGTGTCAAATTAATCTTGAAAAGTAATGAAAATGCATTAGAAATGTATTATAACATGTAATATAAAACTCTAGAAAGCATTGAATCAAAATAGTAGGAATCTGGTATGTAACTAGTATGAAGCGCAAAAAATGTCAAAACTAGGAAGAAAGTAGTAGGTAAGTGATAGGAAACTAGTATGAAGAATAAGTTGTGTCAAATTAATCTTGAAAAGTAATGAAAATGGATTAGAAAGTGATTAGAACATGTAAGATAAAACTCTAGAAATTATTGAATCAAAATAGTAAGAATTTGGTATGTAACTGGTATGAAAAATAAAAAATGTCAAAAATAGTAAGAAAGTGGTAGGTAAGTGGTAGGAAACTAGTATGAAGAACAAGTTGTGTCAAATTAATCTTGAAAAGTAATGAAAATGCAATAGAAAGTGATTAAAACATGTAAGATAAATCTCTGCAAAATATTGAATTAAAATAGTAGGAATCTAGTATGTAACTGGTATGGAGAACAAAAAATGTCAAAACTAGTAAGAAAGTGGTAGGAAACTGGTATGAAGAATAAGTTATGTTAAATTAATCTTGAAAATTAATGAAAATGCCTTAGAAAGTGATTAGAACATGTAAGATAAAACTCTAGAAAGTACTGAATCAAAATAGTAGGAATCTGGTATGTAACTGGTATGAAGAACAAAAAATATCAAAACTAATAAGAAAGTGGTAAGTAAGTGGTAGGAAACTGGTATGAAGAACAAGTTGTGTCAAACTAATCTTGAAAAGTTATGAAAACACAATAGAAAGTGATTTATTCATGTAAGGTAAATCTCTACAAGGTATTGAATCAAAGTAGCAGGCAATGTTATTGAAACCAGACCGAACCGTCCAGTTGAACCGGGAACCGGCAATGAGTCCGGTCCGGTTGAATAAAAATAACGGGTCTATACAAAACCGATCTAGACCGGGTCAAATCGGAAAAAATCAGTAAACCAATGAATCGGTCAAACCTCGGTTTTCTATTATCATGAAAATTATTTAATTTTATAATTAACGTATTTAAACTTTTTAAGGTAAAAAAATCAATTAATACAAATTATTACTTTTTTTATAGAATAGATTTTATTAGTATCTAAAATTTTTAATTATTTTCCTAAAATCATTGATCATATTAAATGTGTAATAAAATTATAAATAACGGCTGGACCATGATTGAACCCAGTCGAACCTATAAAATCGTGAACCATTTACTTCACCGGTTCAACGTCCGGTCCGGTTTCGATAACATTGGTAGCAGGAATCTGGTATGTAGTTGGTATGAAGAACAAAAAATATCAAAATTAATAAGAAAGTGGTAGGTAAGCGGTAGGAAACTCGTATGAAGAATAAATTGTGTCAAATTAATCTTGAAAAGTAATGAAAATGCATTAGAAAGTGATTAGAACATGTAAGATAAAACTCTAGAGAGTATTGAATCAAGACAGTAGGAATCTGGTATGTGACTAGTATGAAACTGGTACGAAGAAAAAAATATCAAAACTTGTAAGAAAATGGTAGGTAAGTGGTATGAAACTGGTATGAAGAATAAGTTGTGTTAAATTAATCTTGAAAAGTGATGAAAATGCATTAGAAATTTATCAGAACATGTAAGATAATTAATTAAAATTAATCAGCTGATTTAAGTTTAGCAATACTTTGAAGAGCAGGCTTCTAAGACCAATGAGAGTGATAAAAATCAGATTAGTAGATGAATTTACAGTTAAATTAACCATCACTTCCTCCATTTTCAATCTTATTATTTCAACTTTCTTCAATATTTGTTCGAGCCATCTCTTTACTAAATTTACAAACATATATATAGTATAATTCTTTATTAATTCATTTAGGCATCTTCACAAAACACATAATGGACGGATTACATATCATGGTGCATTTATACGGCCTAATGAAATTCTCACATCAATTACAACACAAAAATTTCATAATCCTTCTGCAAATTAACAACAAAAACAAACTCAAAGAAACAAATCAAATCTATTAGCAACAACAGGATTTCAACTCTATGGATCCTCATTCTCAATTGAAAAAAAAATGATCAAAAGCTAGAAAACTAGAATTTTGCAGAGAATTTAAGAATTGCAGAGAGCAGAAACTTCGATCTAAAGAAAATCGGGGAGAATCGAAACAAGGAAGAGAGAATTTGATGGAGAGAAATGCACGATGCAAAAAGAGGAAGCAATTAAAGCTTGATAAAATAGTGTATATAAAGAACGTATAGAGTGAAAACTGAAACTTAAAATTGGTTATACAATGCAAACTATCTGTTGGAAGGTATTTTTGTAAATAAGTTTCAGAAACCCTATATATTTTATAATTTCCCTTAAATAAACATTGATAACTAACAAAGATTCCTTTATTAATAATATTATTATTATTAATCTGAAACAATTTGTACATTATAACTAATTAAAATATATCACCCTAATTGCCTCTAGGGCATACATTATGTCTAATAGTCTCCCACTTGCATTAAAGCCAATTGCCCATATGCTTCATGCCATATTCGGTAACATGCTAGACATGCTTAACCTGAGTCAATAATTTTGTTAGTCCATTCAGGTATTTGCTAAGTCCATGTTCGTTCCTTTGCCTAAACAATAGCCTCACTATTATCACAATAGACTGCTATTAGATTAACAATTCTAGACACCACATCGAGATCATTAATAAATCCATTAAGCTAGATAGCTTTCTTAGCTTCTTTTGAAGCATCTATATACTTAGATTCAGTGGTTGAATTAGCAGTCGTATCTTGTTTGAAACTTTTCCAAACAACTGCCCCTCCATTTAACATAAACACATATCTTGGCTGTGACTTGTAGTCATCCTTGTCAGATTGAAAAATCACGTTAGTGTATCCCTTCATAGAGAGATCACCTTCTCCATATACCAAAAACATATCCTTAGTCCTATGTAAGTACGTAAGGATAGTTTTAATAGCCATCTAGTGCTTCTAACTTGGATCAGATTGAAATCTTCTTAGGATGCTCAAGGCGTGTGAGACATCAGGCAAAGTGGATACCATAACATATATGATGGATCCTATCACTGAAGCCTCGGGTGTTCCATTCATGCGCAGTCTTTCCTCTTTTATCCTTGGACACTCAGATTTAGAAAGCTTCATCCCCGTGAGACATTGGGAGATAACCCTTTCTTGACTACTCAAGGTTAAATCTAGCTAAAACCTTATCTATGTATGTATTTTGAGAAAGACCTAGCAGCCTTCTACATCTATCATGGTAGATCTTTATACCTAGTATGAAGGCAGCTTCTCCAAGGCCTTTCATGGAGAACTTCTTTGATAACCATGACTTCACTGTCAAAAGAAAAGAAACATCCTTTCTTATTAGTAAAACAACATCAACATATATTACCAGGAAAACAATCGCACTCCCACTAGCCTACTTATAAACACAGGGCTCATTAGCGTTTGACATAAAACCAATTTCTTAGATTGTCTCGTCAAACCCAATATTCCAACTCCTTGATGCTCTCTTAAGTCCATAAATGGACCTTTGCTACTTGCATACCATCAAGCCATCTTGGGATGTGAATGTTCAGGTTCTATCATGTATACATCCCTATCCAAGTTCTCGTTAAGGAAAGTTGTTTTCACATCCATTTGCCAGATCTCATAATCGTTATAAGCAGCAATGACAAGGAGTATTCTAATAGACTTCAACATGGGTACTGGTGAAAAAGTTTCATCATAATCAATGCCTTCCTTTTGAATCTAACCTTTTGCATAACCAAGCTCCAAACTTGATTTTTATGCATGCAGTCCATCTCTGACTTCATGGCTATAAACCATTTGCCAAACTCTGAGACTTTGATTGCCTCCTTGTAAGTCTTGGGCTCATCATCTTCCATAAGGAAGATATGCTCATAATTAGTGATGAAATAGCCCTATCGCTCGATTAGGATGGGAGCCCAACCTGACCTACGCAATGTCAGTGTTATAATAGGTTGTTCCATGCTTACACTTTCTTGTGTAACAAGTGTAGGAACAAATCAGTTGATTGTCTATTTGATCTTCTTGGATGCTTAATTCAAGATTGCACCCACTAGCTTTTACAAGTATAAGCTCCTTCTCGAGGAATTGAGCATTTGTAGAAATAGATACCTTTTGTTCATTAGGATCATAAAAGGTATGACCCATAGTCTCCTTAGGGTAACCTATAAATAGACACCTATCAGACTTAACACCCCAAACTCTTTGCATAAGCAGGACATCCCCAAACTCTCAAGTGAAAAAGAGCTGGTTTCTTAACATACCACTTTTTGTATGGTGTTTGATCAACTGATTTTGAAAGTACTCTGTTTAGAATATAAATTGTGTTCTCAAATGAATAACCCCAAAAGGTTCTACTAAGTTTTGCTTGGCTCATCATGGATTGAACCATATCAAGTAAGGTTTGATTTCTCTAATCTGACACTCCATTGTGTTGGGGTGTATAAGGAGGTGTCTATTGGGATAAAATAATCCTGAAACTCTTTGCTATTGTATTCACCGCCTTAATTAGATTGAAGGGTCTTCATACTTTTCCCAAGCTGTTTCTCTACTTTGGTTCTAAACTCTTTAAATTTCTCAAAACTTTCAAACTTATACCTCATTAGGTACAATTAACCATATCACGAGTAATCATCGATAAAAGTTATGAAGTAGATGAAACCCTCATCTGTCTTAACACTCATTGGACCACATACATCGGAAAATATTATTTACAAGTACTAATGGCACGCTAACCCTTTCCTTTGAAAGGTTTCTTATTCATCTTTCCCTTTAAACAAGGTTCACACGCCCCATAGGATTCCCATTCCATTAGCCCCAAGTCACCACATTTGTGTAATTTAGTTAAGCAAGTTATATGGCCTATAAGACAATGCCATAAGTATGAGGATTTCTCATTAACTTAATTCAATTTCTTAATAATGTTCATTTTTCGAATTTCAGTTTTAGTATCTAGAACATAAATGCCATCAACACATATTCCACAAGCATAAAGAACATTATCGCATCAAATTTGACAATTATTATTAGAAAATAAAATCTCAAATCCATCTGTAGCTAAAGCATAACAAAAATAATATTCATAGTAATAGCAGAAATATAATAGCAATTATTCAAAACTAAAACTAGGCCACTCTGCAAACGAAGGCTATATGTCCCTACAACTGTTGCAACAACCCATGCTCCAAAATTATAACTCTTAGGTCCATTTCCTCTTTGCAACTTTCCTACTATTCTACAACCCTTGCATAAAAGTACATATATGAGTATCTAAACCAGTATCTAATACTTATTTAGCCTCTTAAGGAACTGTGGAGAAACTCTCTATCATGAACATACATAAAGCAGATGCCTCACTTGGCTTCTTCTTCAATTGTTCAGATTTCAGAGCTTTTTAATCACTTTTCCAATGTCTGGGCCTTCTACATATGAAACATATTCCTTTCGGCTTCTTTTCAATGATCACATTTTTTACCTTCATGTTGATAGGTTTTAAACCCTTACCTTTTGTGCAAGTCTTGTTAGACATGATGTATGCCTTAGAGGCAATTAGGATGATATAGCTTAATTAGTTATAATGTACAAACGGTTTCATATTATTATTATTATTAATAAAGGCATCTTTGTTATTTATATATATATATATATGTGTGTGTGTGTGTGTGTGTGTGTGTGTGTGTGTGTGTGTGTGTGTGTGTGTGTGTGTGTGTGCGCATTGATAAGACAAAGTCCATGATTACTTCATAGTGTAAAAGTGCGAGGATATAGTGGGAGCTATGTGGTGTGAGAACTGCGCATACGTGTTACTATGAATAGTCTAAATATCCCTAATCATAGTTTCATTGAGATTGGACATCAATGAAGTGGACAGACTAGTATGTGTAGGCTTACTCCTTGGATTAGATCCAAGTATCCAATCTCACTAGTTGAAGGTGGTACCTTGAGTTAACACATGAATGTATTTATTGGTGACCGCTATAAGATAGACACTTAAAAATAACTATATCCATGTGTTGGTGTCATGTCTTATTGCACTAGCAGTACAAGTATCCTCAAACCTGAGATACTGGTTACCTTATGTAGGAGTTGATATACTTTGGGTCATACTTATCCATACCCTTGCAATGAAGATGATACGAGTGATTATGGGTATAATGATGCTCACATGTAAGCCGAGTTGTCAAGATGGGATCCATCGCTCCTAATATAGTGATATAATGGGAGATGTACCTAAGGGCCCCTTGTTGATGAGGCACACTCATAAACCTCTAATCAGAGTATAAGATTGATATAACAGGTTTCTATTCAATCTTGATACATTATGTCTAGTGATGTTCTTCATAAACAAGTCTAATTCCAGGATAGCTACGACTATTACATGAGCTAATGCTTAATCCGAGCTCAATAAATTGGATGGTACTTAACTTGATGGAAGGAGTGCATTGTACTGGTTACTACTGTAGAATCGGATTAAGTCACAAGCACGTGACGTACCGAGTATCAGGGGATCATACGCCTTTGCTAGAAAGCCCATTTGATCATCTAGAGTTATCAGGTTCCATATCTGTATGGAACACCAAGCCTAAAGTTTCTTTGATGGGAAGCTAAGTTTAGGTTAACCTCTAGCGGCTCTATAATTTGGGATCCTATGAGGTCACACACTTTGGGTCTTTATCGGACTAAGTAAAGAACCTATAGATTGGGTTTATGCCGAGAATATTTAGGTTGTCAATTTCGTTAGATAAATTATTAATTAGTTGGACCAAATTAATAGTTGAAAGGTTTAAAGGAGAAAATGGGGAAAATTGCAATGGGCGAAGCAAGGGAGTTTTGCCCGTTGCGAGTTGGCACCAAACGAAAATGGGTTGTTCAAAGTGGGACCTGCGCAACTACCCCGTGAGCTAAAAAGCTCATGGGTCGCTAGCACACGGGCTAGGCATGCATGCTCTAGCAAGCACCAGGCCCACAGGCGCAACACGCAAAGCCCAGCTTACGGGGTAAGCAGGCTGTGTATGTGGGTTAGCCCGCGGATCCTAGGGATCTACATGATAGACTTGTTAAATTGGAAAAAAGGGGAGCTTTCAGCTCCCCTTTTCCCTATAAATAGCTGCTCCCTCCTCCTTTCCAAATCACTTCGACTCAGCCTTTCTCTTTGAGTTCAACATCTTTTCTTCATGAGATTTTTCAAGATCCTCCATGAGTTTCTCAAAGAGATGAAGAATTCTTTAGAAGGTTCTTTCTATTTTGAAGTGAGCCTTCTCAGTTAATATTTTCGGGTTGGTCTTTGAGTGGTTTAGCAGCTTCTGTCTACCAACGGGTTCCACCTCAACAAAGGTTTTGGTCGATGAAGATCCGTGTAGACCAATCGTAGAGGTTATCCTTGTTTAGAGGTTAGTGCCAGTGGAGTTTTGCTGAATTGCTCTAAGGGAACACCGCATCCAAAAGAAAAGAGAAGCTGGCATCAATTGGTAATGTTATAAACTTAGATGTTAGGGTTTCTTTTATAAGTTTTATAAACCTATTGGCATCTGTGGAACGTTTCAACTTAGATTATATCAAACATGGCATGCTTAGGATATCCTTTAGGCTTAATTTTAAGTTTTGAAATTGCATATTGCAATGTTGCATGTTCAATTACTATCTTGAGTAATCAGCAAGTTTTACTTACTAAGGTACCTTTTCCTCTACCCTTTAGACCATCTTCAAAACTTCTAAGTTTCTTAATAAAATTTGATGTCTTATTGGTCTTTCTAGACATCAGATAATCTTTCACGAAGGGTGAATATTTATCAGATAGACTCTCAATCATATTCTGAATGTCACACTCAGAATTTCTTTCAATTCCTATATGTGTTTTTCTCTTTGAATACTCAAAGTATTCAATACAACACTTAGTGGCCAAGATACCATCATTTATCCTAAAGGTATAGAAGAATTTTAAAATTTCATTCCATTCAATCATCATACCTTCATGAATTCCTCTGAGATGGATCAGGATGGATTTTAGGTCCATACCATCATGCTGCTTTTTAAGCTTCATTGTCATGGTTTCGAGCATTACAAGTGACACCACAAAAGCATCCTTCTTATGCTTAAGATATGCCTCTTTCTGTTGGATAGAAGTGTCAGCATCAGGATTGACTTTTTAGGATTATCCAAAACATAATCCATATTGCTCTTCTCAAGCTCCTTTCTAAGAGCCTTGAACTAATCATCAAAATTGATCCCTGTCAACTTATTGTCAAGTATGTAACAGAGATTTTTGTTTGGATTCATTGTTCAACCTAGATGTAAGATAGAAATTGGTCATACATTGGTATATGTACATGCATTTAATATAAGGTCGTTAATTAAATACATGATTCCTACTATTTTCATTGACATTCAAATAACCTCTTCTATTTAAATTCAAGAAATTTGGTCTAACCAATTTTCCTTAGTAGGTAGCATCCATAGCCAATCATCATGACCCATGCTATAGCAGGTCAAGCCATAACAAGACAACTATGGTTGGAACTCGTCCATTTGCATCCCATGCAATTGCCACCATTTGAGTTCTCTTTCTCGAGACATGTGTACCTGATTGTACGACTCCTCAAATATGTCTCCAATTTGGCATTAGCTCCATTGACATAGACAACTAACCCATTTTGGTTAAGGCATTAACCCCATCTAGTCTCATGACCAAACACATGTTAAGGGAAAGCATGTTGTACATGTCCTTATATCCATTAATAAGGTTTGTACCATGACTTATGACGGGAAGACAATTTACCGCCTTAATATTGTCGTAGGGATTTATTGGTGCAACTGATCTTGCCCTAGTCTAGGTCTTATACAATGATTATGAATATGATAATAATAATTTCGGGATATTTGGAATTATTAATCTAAGGGAACATGCTCAAGACTGGTACATCATAATCATTCCATTATGCCAAGACTCCACGTAGCATGTAAAACAAACAAAGTTCATGTTTATGTTCTTGAACCTATATCTATAAATTTTAATTTAACAACTTAAACCACGTTCGTAAAACCATATGTGGAATCCAATTCCCATACTAGAAATCAACTAAGTCATAAAAGCCTCTTCATTACACTTAAACCCAGGGGCAGACCCACCTACAAGGGAAGGGTGGTCCCATCCCCCCCCCCTCAATTCTAAATACATAGTATAACATTAGTATTCTGTAATCATATAATAGTAGTTTCCTTCAATCAGAATGGTTAAAGCATATTTTGAGCCCCCTTACCAAACATGTCCAAGGTTCGATTCCTCACTAACGCATTTTATCATAATAATTTTTCCTAGTAAAAATGGCATCATTTTTCAATTTAAATGAAAGAAAAGAAAAACTTTCTTGTGAAAAAGCATCCTACGAGAATCGAACCTCAATTATTTAGCTTCAGTATTCATTGCTTAAACCAACTTAAACACCCAATTTATTATTTCATGATTGTAACATACAATTTATATAATTTATGTCTAGTTCTTTATACCAACTATTTTTTTGGAGCTAATATATTCTAAAAATATATATTATTATTTCATGTTTCTAAAAAGAACAATATGACCAATCGAAAATTTGAAGCTTTCATTTTTTTAATTTGCTTGAACCTAATATCGATGGAGATTTTCAGGTAGGAGAGGCCCCCTTCAAGTAAATGAGCAGCGAAGTCCAATCCTTTCCAAAATAATCACGGGTACTTCGATTCATTGTATCATAGATAATTATGATTAAAAGATTTCATTCTTTTAATTGAGTGAAATATGGGATGACCCTCAATTTAAAGCATTTACATGTATGGTAAAATATTGTTAATTTATATGATAATCGCCTAGACTAAGTTTGAGCAAAATCTTAATCTAGTTATCACATAATTTTCTATAACAAGAATTGAAACCTAAGTTATGCATAGCATACTTTAATCAATTCATAAAAAATATCAATCTCATCATATTATCATCAATCATGCATAGCATAAGGAAGGCTCTGATACCACTGCTAGTTAATCAAGATAGTAATTGGTCTTTTGATCTCATGAAGTGTATGTGTGTGAAGGTCTTCTGTGTAGAGTAAATCACCTTTCGGTCCTTACTACTCAACACTAAGCATGAAAGTGATCAAGTTTCATTTAAGCAATAAAACGTTCATTCACACAAATATTCAAACCAAGCAAAGGAAAATATACTTTACAACAAGGGGAAGATTTCCTTAGATTGCCTTTTATAGGGTAGACTTCACTTGATGGTGGACTACTCACCCATCTCCATTAATGACTCAACTAACATCATCAATCGGTAAAGCTTGAAAGAAAAACTTAATAATGGCAGAAAAGCTAGAGAGAAAATATAATAAAAACTATCCCATAAATAGATGAAAAAGTATATGTGGCGGAAAAACAAAAGAGCTTAAGGGTTATAACCCTCAGCTTTCCCGCCCAAAAGCACATGGCTCAATAAAGGTGCAAAAAGGTAAGGTAATTACAGCCACAAGTCAACCCCAAAATATCTTAAAATTGTACTTACATATAATAAAATAATGCCCACTTGCTAATCAAGCGGCAGCTAGATATAAAGTAAACAAACTAAGTTACTCTAAAAAGTAAACTATAATTTCTTCCCAACCACAATGAATTCTCTCTCCTAGTGACGTCAGTGATAGCTCCTTTCGTAGCACAGCCCTCATTTTCTTGGTTCTTTCCCTTTTTTCATCCTCGCCTAGGAAGTCTCCCTTTTTCAATAGAAAAACCTGAAATACATGAAGGTCTTCATAAAATCTGCTCATTTATATTTAGTTTCAACCCAATTATTCCTAGCTTTTGATGATATAATTTCTACCTATCAAACATCCCCATACTTAAACATTGCTTGCCCTCAAGCAATTCATGCAAAGATTAAGCAATCACAAAAGTTAATTCATTCAATCAAGATAACTAAGTGTAAACTAACAAATCAAGAGTTAATCAAAGGAACCAAAATGTTAAGAAAAAGAAGAGGAGACCTTCAAATCGAATATTCTTGCTAACTATGAAAAAGTATTCAACTTGTAAAAACTTGAAATTCTTAAATGAATCAAATAGTGTCCGACTAGAAGACCTTGTAAGACAATGTTTAAGGGTGCAATTTCAAGGAGGATTTCACTCATTCAATAGGGTCAAGTTACACTAAGCCATAAGCTTGTTAATCGGTCTAGTTTCCACCACGGATGGGTGAAAAGGGTCCATGCCATTAAGAGGTCTACAAGAGTAGGCTAGAGTTTGTGGTAGGATATGGAAGGAAAATTTTTGGTTAAATGAACTTAACAAAATTCCTTGATTTTGCAGATTTCAGCTAAAATTGAAGGACTTCATGTTTGGAATTTTCAACTCTTTAGGGAATCTCAACTTCTTGTTTTTGACAACTTGAATCACACAACCTTGTATATTAATTTATTTGTCTTTCTATTTTAATTAGCTTTAAAGGTTGGATTTGATTGAGTATTTTTTTATTGTTAGATGTTCCCAGTTTTGATAAAGACTTTGTTAGCATAGATTCAGACAAGGGCTTCTTTACAGTTTAAAGTTCTTCTGCTTTTATTCATTTTCTTTTCAATTGTTAAAGTTCATGGGTAATTTTTGGAATCAAAGTGAATGGAAAAGGGTAGCTGGTGTGTTAAAACAAAGAAGGGCTTCAGGCTCAAAGGGGGAATTCTGAGGATGATGAAAGGTTAGGCTGATTTAAGCTAAAGGGGGAAAACCTAATTGCCTCTGTCATATAGCATGAGATTTCAACTGTTGTCTCAACTAAACTAATACAAATTAGCATTTTAGATGTTTACCATAACAAGTTCTAGCTTAGGCAACAAAACCTTGTCCACTCATCAATAAAATTTTCATTTTAGCTCAAATCCTCACTTTTTGGGTATGCTACTGATCTTTGCTATAAGTTTGAAAGAAAAATTAAAAATTTTAACCCTTAATCATACTAAAACAAGTTAAAACGAATGTACAAAATCAGAGTTCTCAAGTTCTTTCTCTAACATGTTGTTTTCCTAAAATTCACTCAAGATTGATCTACTAATTTTAAATTATTTTTAGATTGAACTAGCAACAATGCAATCACTACCTCCTATTATGAATCAAATCAAGCAAACAAGTTCAATATATACAGGGTTGTCATCAGGCATCATAATTAATACAACAGTAAACCATCAAAAGCAATGTATTCACACATGCGAATTTCGCATAGTAGAATTACAAAGCTAGCAATATCACATAATCACACAATCATAGGCTCAAGTTCTCAACCTACCATCCCCATATTTGAAATTTTTCCTCAAAGTAATATAAATAATTAACAACATGCAGAGGAACTTAAGGGAGATCTTGTAGTGAAAAAGAAAGGAGACAGAAAAAAACTTAATGATACCGTACACCAGGAAAGGTTAGAAATCTTCATCAATCCTATGGTTAGGAGGAGACCTCCACATCCCCTTCCTCAATGTCCTCCAACTTCTCATTCTCCTCCTCTTCTTCAGGTTTCTCCTCCCCTGGAGAGCTTTCCTTTTTCTCACTAGATGCAAGCTCTTGCATGAATGGCCCTCCTGGCCCTCTTAGCAGAAGGTACAAGCTCTCCTCCCTTAACCTCATACTCCATGGCAGTATGGCTGTAAATTTCTTGGAGCTTTTCCTTAAGCAACTCATTATCCTCCATTACTTTCAGCAAACACGATCTTCATTTAGAAAAACCCATTACAGAGCCGAGCTATTGTTAGGATTGAGGTTTCCTCAAATTTCTTCGACCTTTCTTTGTCTGAAAGGGTTAAATACTCCACCATAAAGTCAGTACAAGCTTTCCTTTTTCCAGCAGCTTTCTTGCAGGAGGCCACTATAGTCACTGAGGCCTTATTCTTGGTACTCTACAGTAAGGGCTACTCCACAACTTCCTCCTCCTCAACAATTCTCACCCAATTATCATCCACCTCTCTAAACACTTTAATTTTCTTAAGAGTGGGGTAAGACAAAGGCGAGACCGCGGCTTCCAAAGTGAAGCCTTCACCAGAATAATCCTTGAAGAGATTTCTTGCAATCTTTATCATAAGAGAACAGCAGAGGATGGCTCCTTGATTTTTAGAAGTGGATAGATACTTGGCCAGAATAGCACCAACATTCATCTTATACCCTTTCTCCATACACCATAGGGTAAAAACATCAGTAAAAGGCATGGTGGATTGATTCTTTCTTCGAAAGAGACTTGCAAAAAAGAACTTCTGGATAATGCAATGGCTTGGTTTTCTAAGATTTTTAGAGGACTCCTTGATAATAGTTTTGGAGATCTCTTTGAGGTATTTATCTCTCTTGAACTTAGATGGGTTTAGCACTCAAGGTTTCATCCATTGCTCCTAGAGAAGCCTCCTCCTTAGAAACCACTTACAAGGTAACATTGAAATCATTCATTGTCAAAGATTTCTTCCTTCCCATCATACAGAAGAAAACCTTAGGATCATTATTCATCTTTACAACATTGTTAAGGTTAAAGGTGGTGAGGAACTCCAAAGTAAACTCCTAGAGCTCTAGAATGGAATTTGAGATAAGGCTTGGAACATTTCCAAATCTGCTTCATCGGAAAATACAAAGCATCTTCGCACATTCCTTTCTTGCGGTGTAAGGATTTCATCGCTCCCTACTGTGGCGAAAGGCTGTGAAACAACGGGGGTAGGCTTGGAGGTAGAATCTTTGAGCTTTTTAGACATGGTGACAAAAGAGATTTGTTAGCAAGAAGGAAAAGAAGAATAATGGAGAGTTAACACAGAAGAGGAAGAGATTTCCCAAAAGTGAAGAAAGAGAGAAAAGTCTATCATTTTAAAAGGGAAGAGAGAATGGTTTGAAACTTAAATTTTAAATTTTAGGTGACTGTGATAGAGGAGATAAAAGAGGGGAAATGAAGGGTTAGGAGAAATGGGCACAACTCCCATGATTATAAAAAAAATTGACCGTTTCTTTTGGGATAATTATCCCCAAAATTAATTAGTATGTGACCGTTGCCAATTATCTTCTAAGGCATCGGTAGAATACCCATCTCGAAAAACCAAATATGCATAAGCAAAAGTAAAGTTAAATCATGCATGAGAAAATAATAAATCAAAGGAAAAATTCAAATTTTTACCCCAAGAACATGAAAAGAAGACTTGAGATTCACAATTATGTTCCTAACACATTGATCAAAGGCCCTGTACATCTGTGTAAGTGTAGCAAAACCCTAAGTATAACTATTTAAATTTATCCAAGTTAATTAGACTGGGTAACATATGTAGATTCTCGGTAAAATTTCTAGTGTGGAAGCAAAACCAATAAAGGGTAGCAGTAATGAAAGCTTGAGCCTCATAATTAGGAATCTTAATGGCATCATCGCCCTTCATCCAAAATTTTATAAAGGTCTGACAGGAGAACTTGTCCTCGAAAGTACTAGAAAATTTGATCAATGCTTTGATGGAAGTATGATCAAAATGATAATAAGTGAAGGTGGTATAGTGATGGTGCAATAGGAGTGATGTTATATTCGCCACACCAAAGATGGAAAGTATGGGTCGTATCAGACCATCTACTCAAAAGCGGAGAAGTGATATCTCTTCTCAAGTAAGGATAACCCTTGCAACGGTTATACTTCAACCTCTTTACCATGTCACCAACAATAGTATGGTTAACTAAGTCCTTCACCTTCGGAGAAAGGGCCTTATACCATTTCTCAACATGCTGGACGCTAACGCCTTTGTGCTAACATGGTAAAAAGTATCACATGCATGCATGCATCTGCATAAAAATCACAATTTTATATCCCCGATAATGACATCGATTAGCGGATTCCCAAGCATGCATGCATTTAAAAAATATGTTATCCTATTCATATTATTTTCACAAATATTCATCAAAATGCATGTAGATAAGTAGCACATAAAAAATATATCAACAAACATTTCCGTGAAAAATTATTATTTTCATGGAAAATAATAATGTTCATTTTCTAATGACAAAATAAGTCTAGAAAATTTTCCCCATTACAACAACATCAAGCATGGATAATAAATTCCAAACAAAATTAAATCATGATAAATATATACATTTTGCATAAATAAGATATTATTCACAAAAATTGGCTAACCTAGTTGCGGGAAAAATGTTCATCGAGTTTCAATGCAACAAAAATAGGCTCGCCTCGCCCAATCATATAAAATTTCCAGTCGGGGGCAATTCATAAAGACTCTTTCCAGACACCCAAGAAAAGTTAACCTAAACATCATCTACGTCAACTCTCCTCGGTACAACGTCGACTTGACGAAAAGGAATGCGAACTTGGAATAGTTTGTAAAACATGAAGACCACGTAAAATCGAAAAGTAGGGGTATAAAAGGAAAGAATAACAGATGATGAAATTTGGAAAATACAAATGGAGATCTAAGGAAGAAGTAAAAAAATGCAAGAGATGGAGAAAGAAAGAAGAAATGTGACAAAAAAAGAGGAGTTTGGGGCTACTTTTATAGAGTAGAACAAATAGGTGTGCACTCATTTACCACCCTAAGGTGAGGACCCCAAGCAACAGTCACATTTGTGACTGTTGCAAGCTTGGAAAATGGGCGCACGCCCTTTAACCACCTTCATTATTGGGCACACGTCCGTTTACCCCTTATACATGTAATTTCTGTACTTTTTTGTTACCTTTTCGGTTTTATTAAGTGGATAAAAAAATTTCCCGTTTCACACGAAAAATCATACATTAAAAATTGAACATAATATTTTTACTAAAATTATTTCCATCTCTTTGCCAATTCAAAATATGTCAGACTCGTTGCAGTTAAAATTCAAATTTTGTATTCGTTAAACATTCTAATTAAAGGGGAAAAATATTTTGTTTCAAAATTTATCAATAAAAAATATTAACTCATGCATCCCATACACTATTTTGGTTTGTTTCACATATGAAAAAAAATTTATCTTGAAATTTTTATATGCAAGGGGCTAACTGTTAGCAGGATCTGGTTGACTTGATGAGGATTCATACCAACTTTAAGTCAAGAATTAAACAATAGAAAAATGGAGCCGAATTGTAATTCTTTCTACTAAAAATTTCAAAATTCAAATATTCACATTCCAAGAAAAGTCTTATTTCTCATTATGTAGCAAAAGGGCAAAAAGTAGCCTATTTACTAGGGTGGTAAATCGGTACATGCCCATTTACCCCTATGGCCAGATTAGCCCTGCTTTGCCACTACCATACCCAAACATCACATCCATTTACCAGGGTGGCAAATGGGCTAGCATCCATTTACCCAATTCTATAAAATGAGCATTTTGCTCCATTTATAAGGAGGTATGAAAATCCACACCAAAAAACCAAATTTTGTTCTTTGATTTCTCAACATTGTAGTACTCAAATCAATCCATTTAAGGTTCTAAATCACTTCAAATCAATTACATTACATTCTCATGATAATTTGGATCAAGTTTCAGTTATAAACTTCGGTCCAAACATGATAAAAATATCAAAACAACAAAAATCACTCTCTCTACGAGTTTATAGCTATGAACTTGCTATATCTCTCATCTCAATAAAATTTCCAACTTCTTAACAAATTTAGCCCCGAACTGGCTCTCAAGTCATCTTGGACAAATGAAAAGGTAATTGAGGGAATTGACTCCTAGCCCATCTTTAAGTTTATTACTTCATTTCGCATTTTCATTATTGGGGTAAAGAGCCAATTGGAGCTTATTTATCATTATTTTCCAATAAAATGCATTAATATATGTGAATCAGGTTGTAGGTAGAGTCTGATTTTCTAGAAATAAGGGGAAACTCTACCCCGAGTATTACTGGAAAATCCCCAACTACAGCCATTACTTTACTGGAATTCATATTGCAAGTAATTGTTTTATAATGTTGCCGTAATGCTAATATGATTGCATATAACATATTTTTCAAAGTTATTGAATAAAATTCTAGCTATCATGTCCGTACATAGAATCTCTACGTTTTTCGGTATAAAAATCTCATCCTAGATCAATATACCACAATTCCAGGTGGAACTAAACCGGATGACGACTCTTTTTGTATAAAATAAGGTATTAACTTTGTTCTATATTCACTTTAAATTTATAAGGAAGAATTAGTTTTCTTATATTTAATATGTGCATTCAAGAATAGGTGTGGAAAATCATTAAATTTTAATATTTTCTACAATCACACAAATACAAAAGGGTATTTTTACACCCCCGGACACACCTAAAAATGTGTTCGCTCACACCCGGGATCTTTCGGATGTCAGGCCATATTCCGCTCTAATATATTGTAGATCATCTGTGGGCCTGGAAAAAAAATGGTTTTTCAAAAATCTGTGGACCTGGAGAGTGTTGGGCTTGATAGCTTAAGCACGCATACAAGTTGGGTTAAGCCCATCTAATCCGAAACCAATATTTGTTTTATTAAGTCTCAATCTACTCCACTTATATACTTGTCATTATACTTCTTTATTTTCAATGTGTGATAAAACCACATCTCCAATAGGTTTTACCTTTAATTGGTTTAGTCTTTCTCTTTCATTCATTTATTACTTATTTTACTTAATTTTTATATCGAATTTCTGAAGAGAATATTACTAGGTCACTCTGTCAGTCATCTATTAAGATTTGTTTGCTCTATCTTGTTCCTTGTGGAATACGACCTCTGATTATCACTAATTACAATCTTTATTTGTGTAGGAATTTACTTGTCATGGTTTCGATACCCATCATTGGCTGAAAGACTACATTTTTCAGTACAAAATATCTTACAAATATTTAGTTCAGTCTCAATTTACTTTGCGAAGCAAAATTGTACAAAATTAGGAATCAACTTCTTTCATAGAAGTAGTTAAGAACAAAAATGGGCAACAACATTGCCACATGAATTTAAAGCTATAGAAGACAATAGAATATAAGAGTTGATTGTTGTACCAACAAATAGGAAATCAATAGCATCCAAATGGGCATACATAATTAAATACAAAGTAGATGGTGAAGTGGACAGATACAAAGCAAGACTTGTGTTAAAAGGGTTCAATCAAGTTTTAGATGTTGATTGTTTCGAATCTTTTAGTTATGTGGCTAAAATAGTGACAATAATGCTTTTATTTTCAATAGCATCAACAAAAGGTTGGCATGTGCATTAAATTAATATGAACAATGAATACATTAATGGCCGCATTGATGATGAACTATACATGCTATCTCCTCAAGGTTACAACAAAGCAAAAGATAGGCAAGTTTGCAAGCTTAATAAGTCTTTATATGGGTTCAAGAAAGTAAGTAGGCAATTGCACAGTGAGATTATAGGCAGATTATTGTAGTTTGTTTCAAAATATCAAAGAGTGACAACTATTTGATTCTCAAATATCTAAGTGATGGATCCTATGTATCTCTACTGCTCTATGTAAAATAATCTGATATAGTCTCAGATTCTTTCATATTCAAGGATTTAAATTCATGTCTTAGAGTTTGAAAATGAACTTTCTTAACTTTGTCAATACTTTGAAATGAGTTTTGGAGAATCTCCCATACCTGCTTCGCTGTTACTGCGGCTGCAACTTTTTCAAACATACTCTCATCTAGACTCATGTGAATAAGAGTAAGAGCTTGTTGATCTTTCTTTCTTGCATTTTTCAATGCAGTTCTTTATGCTTGATTCAAAGAGTCTTCATCTTCTGGTTGTATAAAACCCTTATCGACAATCTCCCATACATCTTGAGCACCCAACATGACTTTGATTCTAATACACCAATTATCATAATTCTCTTTGGTGAGTTTTGTAAAAGGAAATGAATATATGTTGGAATTCATGGTTTCGATTAACCAGGCTCTGATACTACTTTGTTAGATAGGAAGAATTAATAAGAGGAGAAGTGGATAAAAGAGGAAGAAAAATGATTCTAACTCACTCGATAGTGGGAACTATTCATACAAGACTTTAGGTAAATCAAATAGACATAAACATAAATGAAATACATGAATATCCTAAGTACATGAACATTCTAAATTCATGAATTCAAATAAATATGTGTAGTTAATATGATCCATTAAACTTGATAATGCATGAACAAGTTTAATTCAACAATAGCTCTTGTATAAAAGTTGTTCCATGGCCATTTTGTTATTCAGTTTGTATCAATTAATAAGAAGTTAACTTTTTCTCCATAATTTCTCATGAACACCAGATATATTTAATTAAAAAAGTCTATCATAACTACTTTATTGAAGAGTAAGGTAATTTTCTTTAGAACTTAATTCTAGTTTAGATCCATTTGAATTAGTTGAACATAATTATTTCCACTTTATTTGAGTTAAAATTTCAGTTATAATTATTTATTAAAATAAAAGAGCCTAATTAATAAATTTCTTATTTTGCTAAACAATTTTATAATTAGAGAAGAAGGGAAAGGTCATGTGATGCGGGAGGATTGGAGGTCACGTGTAAGAGAGGTCTGGCCTGCATTTAATCACACTAAAAGTCCGACATATGGCTTTATGTATAATTTGATCATCGTAGGACTTCAGATTATAACGAGTTATTTGAGCGTTAAGATCCACCTGCAAAATTAATTAAATTCAAGCAATTGTCGGGGCTTTTTTCCCCCGGGCCACCTCCGATGCTAAAGGTAGAGAATGAACTATTTGGTTTTTTGAGATTATAGAGATTATAGAGTTTTTAAGGAAAGAAATTCAGATTAGGAACCTGATAATGGACTCCTCTCTCTCCTTTTATAAGCATCCTTTGATCCCTCAAATCGTGGGTGAATTTGAATTAGTCAATCAGAATCATAATCCCTAAAAAAGGGGGGAACCGTTACTAGATTTTAGGAGGCAATTATGCAGATGAACAGCTCCTTTTGGATAGGCGACCACTTTCTCATTCGATGAGGATTGAAGCGCCCGTTTACGATCAGGGTATGAAATATTCGAGACGGGCTCAACCTCTCAAGAAATGATGCAGTCTCAAAACTTGAGACCAAGCGATCATGAAAGTTAAGGATGGGCAATTTGAGACGGGACAACTAACTAGAAGATTCACAAGATGAGTCTTCAACTACTGCTCTTGAGATGACATTATCTTACACCTTCATGTCAGAAGTCCCCCCGCAAGGCTAAAGAAGCTTTTTAAAGCTTGCACCGCCTCAATCATGACGTTGACTCCATTTTTGAAAGCTTGACGATTGCCATTCCACTACCAGCTATTGGGGCGCTTCGCAAATCACACCAACCTACCCAATTGTGCCACGCATTCTTCTAGAATCGTCTATGTCTTTCAAAATTCGAAACCTTTAAAAATGGCGTGTCTCTTTGGCTTTCCTTTTCACTTCCGTGAAATTTTCTTCTACAAAGTTCTCCTTTGTACCTTTGTGAAAATCCAACCCAGTTCGGGAATTTTTACCACTACTTCTGATCCAGCGATTATTCCACTCTTCAGTCTTCAAGTAAGCTCTCAACTATCTTTAAATGCTTTAAATTTGTTGGCTATCACGCCACCGATTTTACTCTGTGCCCTGAAAACCTTTTTGCTGTCGTACTTATACCCAAATCATGAATTAGGTTTAACTGCCATTATGTGTTTGTGATGTTTTCTGCTAGTGTACGCCTATTTTGAGGTTTTATAACTGCTCCTAGTTTGTGATAATTGTTTCCATGCTTCAAACTAAAAAATATCGCCAGAATATCCCTCCGTTTGGGTATTCCGGCTATTTTTATTGGTAGGACCGCCGCACGCGGACGCGTAGGATAGTAAAAGTTTTTAGATGTTAGATTGCACCTCATAGGGCTTGGGGGCCCTGTTTGGGCTTGTAGGTTGGTTTGGGCTATAGCACGCATGGAAGGCTCGCTCATGGAAGCAGATTTTCAAGAGGCGGTGTCTCTGTTGAATTCGTAATCTAACATTTCCTTATTTATTTAGGATGAGTTCAAGTAACTCCAGTAACGACGCTGCCTTCAATAAAGCTTTTACCGACTTAACAAAGCTCAACTTAAAATTGGACCAAATACTGTCCCAACCAATTACCATTGATAGAACTAACCAACGTCCCTTTCTTAGGAAAAAATGAAGGGTGTGTAGGAAAATGACTGACCTACCTTTATCCCCTGAGTGATCATCTCTGATTGATTCAAACGACTCATTGATGAGAGCCATAGATGAATATGATGGTGGTGACGGCTCAACAGAGGAAACCAGCCCAAACCAAGAAGCGGGACCATCGTAGCCTCAAGATGCAATGAGGCGGGCTCAAAAATATAGGGGGACAAGGAAGAGCCGGGCAAGGGGTCCCATGCCTCGAATTGGGAACATGGTGTCCATCGCGCATGAGGTGGACATATGTTTTGAGGTACAAGTTCACAAATGGCTTATTGGAAAACCATGTCTACTTCCAGCTCAACACGAACGTGTACACACCCCCCTAAAGGGATAGTTTAGCATTTATATGGAGCAGATATGGGCCGGATTTACCTACCCACTTCTGGAAGAGATCGCGAGATTACTATCAGATTAGGGGGTAGGCTCGGCTCAGATACATCCCAATTGCTGGTCGGACATTATGGGTCATTACCACATATGTCGTGGCTCGGCCTCAACTTCGATTCTTCTTTCTTCAACCGACTGGCATCAATGAGGCGAAAGTCATCTGAAGACCATCTCCACTTTAGCAGTAGGGATGGGTTTTATTTCTTCTCAGACCATCCTCAGTCTATTCAAAATTTCAAACAGTATTTCTTCTATGTTAAAGTGAACCCAGCGTACCCATCATTTTCGACTCGCTGAAGGGAGGACATACCTGAGATGCTCCCCTTGAGGGGTTTTGAGCCAGACCCCCGTGTTGAAATTTTCTGCCAGCTCGAACAGGGGTGATGGTCGCTGGCGACTATCACCTGGGCCTTTCTTAATAACATCCCAGTAATCACGTGGGATGGTATAGAATTTGTATATTATGATGGTGTGGTCGATATTCCTGGTGAGTCTTATTTGTATACTTTTATTCGTTGAACAGAATGTCATCGTCTCGCCTAAGCGCTTCTCTTAACAAATAATTAGCTAAAGGTATAAAAGTTTTGGGCTGGCAAAATCAGAGGAAGGAGGCGGAGAAGATTGATCTTACGTAGGAAGATGTTACAAACGCTGCCCCGTCGAAGAAGGCGGTGGGTCGAAAAAGGCCATGGGATGATGAAGTGGCTCCCTCCGAGACAAGGCCTAAGAGGGTAAGGTTTTGAGTTGCATTGCTTTTCAGATATCCTTTCATGATTAATCCTAGTCTATGCAGAGTCAAGAGGTTGCTTGCTTGACCCCGCGTCAATCTAACCATGTCACCTCGGTCACCAACGTTGTTCCTGTCACCTCGGCCTCTCATACTGCTCCTTCCCTTTCCTCTCACTTTAAGGATAGCTTCCTCGAACTTGCTGGTCCTCAAGGCAGGATCATGAGCCCACAAGTGCAGTTAGTGCTTCGCCACGTGCTTCCATTGCCCCGAGATCAGGAAGCTTACAAAGAAGAGTCAAGTGTTTGCTTGCCCGGAGGGCTAGCGGATGCTCTTTCTAAGGTAAGATTCATTTTTAGGTTGTTTTCGTTTCAGCCTCTAACCCTTTTTGTCCACAGGCTATGTCTCGGTGTATGGAAATACACCGAAGGTCATCTAATCACGCTAAGGTGAAGGCTAAACTCCAAGTAGTCAAGACGGATCTTCAGGCAGCAAGGAACGAAGTGGCCACGGCGAAGCGAAGTAAAGCGGAGGCAGTCTCAAAGCAGAAAGAGATGGAGAAGGAGTTAGAGGGGCTTTGCGAGGCCCATGATCAACTTCTCCTACGCTTCACCAATTTGGAGAAAGATGTCACGAGTGTCAAGACTAAACTCCAAGCATCTCAGGGGGAAGTTGACGCTTTAAAGAAAGAAGTGCGAGAGAGAGAGATCGAGCTAGACAGAGTTGTGGGTAAGATGGTCAAGATGGCCTGAATGTTTGGATCTCGCCTCATCGAGGCGGTGCGATCAGAATGGCCAGAGCTTCAAGATGACATGGTGGAGAACGTGGCCTTTCCTACTTTTGAGGAGGTTCCTGACAGTCCCCCTGAGCCGGACAACGGTGGTGACCTCCCAGGCGGAGATGTGCAGGCGTAGGATAGGCTTTCATTGTTTTTTGATATTTTGTAACTAATTCTGAATAGAAACTTTAATTTTGTCAATGCTTCTCATTTATTGTGTTCATGTTTTATTCCCTTATTTCGAGAATTAGTGATTGAGCCAAGGTTTAAATACTCTACGCAATGGTTCTCTAGCTGAGACCTTGAATAAGATTGGACATGATTCACTTTTCAAAATGTGATCCATCTCGTGAGGGTTGTTAGCTCGCCTCGATTGATTTTAGATTTATGAAATCCAAATGAAATTTTCATCTTTTCGTAAGGCATGCCGTCTCGAGGAATTTTTATTAAAATTCCATATTTGGACCAAGGCTTTAAATGCTCAGTGTTATTCAAACTTAGATTTCTCTAAGATTTAACTTTTCGATAAAGCTTTTTGTCTCGAGGAATCTTTCAAGTTTTAAACTTTTGATAAGGCTCTCCGTCTCGAGGAATTTTTGTTAAAATGCCACATTTGAAGTAAGGCTTTAAATGCTTAGTGACATTCGACGATAAGGCTCTCCGTCTCGAGGAATTTTTGTTAAAATGCCATATTTGAACTAAGGCTTTAAATGCTTAGTGACATTCGACGATAAGGCTCTCCATCTCGAGGAATTTTTGTTAAAATGCCATATTTGAACTAAGGCTTTAAATGCTTGGTGACATTCGTGAAACGTAATTATTTAGCATAAAATAATGTCTGTAAAAGGAGATTCAATCGTGCGCTTTTATTGTCATAATTTGCAGTTACATAACATACAAGCCGATGCTTAGTTAGTCAAGTTTGGTCTAGGGGACGCTGCCTCGTTAAAAACCTTCTCAAGGAAAAAACCTAGAGGGAAAAAATCCAGGGGAAGGAAAAGAGTGCAGCGCCTAGTTCCCTAGCCATTACATTTTATAATACAATCTCAAATTTGAGATATTCCACGTTCTTGGTAGACTTTTGCTCTCAAGGTCGCTAAGCCGATATGTGGCTGGGCTGACGACCTCTATTATTTTGTAGGGTCCTTCCCAATTCGCTCCAAGTTTGCCCTTGGCTTCCCTTGACTGCAAGGTTACAACGTCTCTGAGGACCAGGTCACCTTCTTTCAGCTGTACACCTCTGACCTTGCGATCGTGGTATTTTGCTATTTTTTCTTTGTAAGCCACCATTCGAATGTAGGCTCATTCCCTTCTTTCTTCAAGGTTATCCAAATTATGCTTTAAGTTGACGTCATTTTGTTCTTCAGTGTAGTAGACGATTCTGTCGGTTGGTGCAGCAATTTCCACAGGAATCATGGCTTCTGTCCCATGTACTAGGGAATAAGGCTTCTCGCCCGTTGGTCTGCACAGTGTGGTTCGGTATGACCATAACACACTAATGAGTTCATCTGGACAAGAGCCCTTGCTCCCACTTTCAAGACGTCTCTTGAGCCCTTCTCTTAGCGTTCTGTTGGTGACTTCTGTTTGGCCGTTCGTCTGGGGGTGTGCCACAGAAGAGTAGTGGTTCTTTATTTTTAGTCCTTTGCAAAATTCTGTGAACTTTCTTGAAATGAATTGCGCGTCGTTGTCTGAGACTATCTTTCTAGGTATATCGAATCTTATGATGATGTTTTTCCAAACGAAGTTAATGGTCTTCTCTGGAGTGATGGTGTTGACTGCTACCACCTCGACCCACTTCGTAAAGTGGTCAATTGCTACAAGTACGAACTTTCTCTGTCCGCTTGTGATTGGCAAATATCCCACAATGTCGATTCCCCACGCCGAAAAGGGTCAGGCGGTCATTAGTGGCTACTGGTTAGCTTGAGGTAGGTGGTTTTTCCTTGCATGTACCTGGCACGGGGTGGCATCTTCGGATATACTCCTTTGCATCTACCTCCATTGTTTCCCAGTAGTAGCCGGCTAGGCTAACTTTTCGTAATAACGTGGAGGCCGCCTGATGAGATCCGCAAATTCCTTCATGTATCTCTGCCAAGATACCTTTTCCCTGAGTTGGGGTTAAGCATTTTTCTCAGACGTCCATATACGATTTTTTGTAAAGTTCATCATTTACTAGGGAGTATCTAGCAGATTTGTGCATAACTTTCGAGGCGGTTTCTTTATCCGGGGGGAGCCATCCGTCTCTAAGAAAAATGGAGATGGGATGGCGCCAATCGTCAGTCTCTAGCCCTTTGATCATGGCCTCGTATTCAGCAGCGTTGTTAGTGGCAGGGAAGGCGAGTTTGGCTGGATATGTGAGGCGGACTCTATTTGGGCCTTCTATCAGTACGCCGACTCTAGCTCCATCATTGGAAGAGGCTCCATCAACGTCTACCATCCATGTTTCAGCCTTCACCACCTCTGCTGGTTTGAGACCGATAAATTCTACCACGAAATCGGCTAAGACTTGAGCTTTTAGCACGGATCTTCCTTCGAAGCGGATGTCAAACTCCCCTAACCTTATTGCCCATTCGACCATTCTTCCTGACATCTCGGGTCTTTGCAGCACTTTCTTGAGAGGAAAACTAGTTCGCACTGTAATTGTGTGCGCCTGGAAGTAGGGTCTGAGCCTGGTGGATGCGGAGATCAGGCTCAAGGTAAGTTTTTCAATTTTGGGGTACTTTAGCTCGGCATTTTTCAACACCTTGCTTGTGTAGTAGATGAGGTGTTGCTGGTTATTCTCCTCTCTAACTAAGACCACTCCTATGGCCTCGTCAGTTGCAGCTAAATATAAGAAGAGAGGCTCGCCTTGAACCGGGCGGCTGAGCAACGGGGGGAAGCCAGGAATTCTTTCAAGCTTTCAAATGCGAGGTCGCAGCATCTATCCCATTTAAAAGCTTTGTCTTGTTCTATTGCCTTGTAAAATGGCATGCATCTCTTGGCAGAGAAAGAGATGAATCGTCCCAACGCGTTAATTCTTCCATTGAGGTGTTGTACATCGTTCAGGCTTCGGGGCAGAGTCATGTTGATAATTGCTTCGATCTTTTCTAGGTTAGCTTCAATCCTTCTTTCTGATATAAAGAAACCCAAGAACTTGCCACTCTTTATGCCGAAAGTACACTTTTCTAGGTTTAACTTGAGGCGGTATTTCTGAAACACCTTGAACACCGCCTTGATGTCCACTGCATAGCTGGTTTCGTCTTTGCTCTTCACGATCATGTCGTCTACATATACTTCCACCTTTTCGCCAATTAGGTTCTTGATCATTTCGTTTACCAACCTTTGGTATGTGGCTCCAGCATTTTTCAACCCGAACGGCATCACCTTATAGCAGTAGGTTCCTTCATGTGTGATGAAGGCTATTTTCTCCTCGTCTTTGGGATCCATTGGTATTTGGTGATATCCTGCCTTGGCATTTAGGAGGGAATAGATTGCAAATCCAACCGTTGAGTCAACGAGCTGGTCTATACTGGGTAGAGGGTAACTGTCTTTGGGGCAAGCTTTGTTAAGGTCTGTGAAGTCGATGCACATTCGCTAAGAACCATTAGGCTTTTTGATGAGTACTATATTAGCCAACCACTCAGGGTAATGTGCTTTTTTGATATGCCCCGCCTCGAGTAGTTTTTTAATTTCTGCCTCAATAGCTTTTTATCGCTCTAGGGTGTGTTTACGCTTGTTTTGTTTGACCGGGTTGATTGATGGGTCGATGTTGAGGCCGTGGCACATAACTTCGGGTTGGATTCCTTCAATATCTTCGCTTGACCATGAAAAGGTGTGTTGTTGTTCTTTCAGTACTTTGACAATAGCAGCTTTCTCATTTTTCTCCAGGCCTTTAACAATTTTAACCGTTTTCCCTTCTGCCAAGTTCAGGACTTCCAAGTCTCCGACCGATTCAGCCCTTTCACGATCCTCTGTTTTGAACTTCGCTTGGAATGAGGCTGGTTCAGTTCGAGTGGAAGCCACATAAGCTTCTTGGGCTTTTTGTGGATCTCCGACTACTACTGCTGTTCCTTTCTTGGTTGGGATCAGTAGGGTTAGGTACTCCAGGAAGATTATGGCCCGTGACTCAATTATAAATGGCCATCCCAATATCATGTTATAGCCGACTCCAATGTTCGCAATGACAAAATCAACCTCTCCTCTCTAGGTTATATCTTTGTCTCCTACTTCCACCTCCAAAGTGACTTGTCCTGTTGACGGGAGCAGCTGGCCTCCGATTCCTACCAATGGGTTCCCGCCGGGTTGAATTCTGGAGTGGTGGATGTTTAATCGCTGGAGAACTACGTTGGTTATCAAATTGACTGAGCTGCCGGTGTCAATCAAACCCCTCTTTACTATTTATCTTTCTTTCAGTATCTCAATGATTAGAGGGTTGGTATGAGGCTTCTTAACTAGTGAGTGCCTTTGGCAAGCTTTAAATAGGTCGGTGTCCCAGCCCGTTAGGTCTATTATCTTTTATTTTTTGGTGGGGACTCAAATTCTGGGCCTCCCACGATTACCATTATCATTCCTTTGGATCTATGTGCTTTGTTATCGCCTGGCCGAGGCATTTGAGATGGTTGGGGGGTTTCTCTGTTTCCTTCTCTCGTTACTCCTTTTACGAATTGGCTGAATTTTCCCGCTCGAATGAGGGCATGCACTTCTTCGGCTAGCATTCGACAATCGTCAGTATGATGTCCCCTGGCTCGATGAAACTCACAGTAGCTTTCTGGGTTTCAGCCCACCGTCTGTCCTTCTGGCACCTTAGGGAATCTCACATTTTTCTTTTCATGCGTTTTCTTTATCACCACCAGGATCTGGCTAAGCGGGGCGTTTAACTCTGTCCTGTTGGCTCGTGGGACGTTCCGTTTATACGGATAATATCTCTCCTCCCCTTTGCTTCGTCGAGGGTGGCGGTCATTGTAACCGATTTTCCCCTTTATTCTCTCTAGATCTGTTCATTTCATCCACCTCTATCATGCTTTTGGCCATGGCTATCATCTGAGTGGTGTCTTGGGGTTACCTTGTGATAATCTCTGTTCGTAGCCTATCGTTTCTTGTTCCTCTAATGAGGGGTTCCTTTGCTGTGCTAAAATTAAGGTCATCTGTGCTGATGCAAACCTCATTGAACCGGTGGATATAGGATCTAAGTGACTCACATGGTTCTTGAATGACCTCATGTAGCTACCGGCTCACATATGAGGTAGGTGTGGATCTGAGGAAATGTTTACAGAAGACTTCACTTAGCTGATCCCAAGAACTAATTGAGTTGGGCTTCAGCCTATGGAACAAGTAGGCGGCTGGTCCGGTCACTGTTTGTTCAAAGTAGCGGCATATGTTTGCTTCTGGGGCGTACATCATCTCCATTCTGTTTATGTAGTGCCTTACATGTACCACCGGGTCGTCACGTTCGTCGTATAATTTTGGGAAGACGGGAGCAACAAAGTAAGGGTTTAGTTAGACACCCAGAATCTTCTTCGTGAAGGGGGAGAGTCTCTTTTCAACTAGAGACTCCTGGTAGGGTATTGCCAAATCTTTGAGTAACTTTTTTGTGCTTCCGCGTAGTTTGGGGTTGATTTCGGTGTCAGTGTCTCCCTTGTTGGTCGCATCGTCCGGCTCGGGTCTAGAGGATGGCTGGGGCATGGCTTCAGTGGTTAAGGTAGGAGTGTATGGGTTTAGCCATGGTGGCAGGGCGCTTCCTGAAGAGTAAGGCATGTGTGTTCCAGCCAAGGGTATGGGTGTTCCCGCTAGGAAAAACGAGTTCCCACCTAGGGCAGACATAGCCTGGAGCATGGCCATCATTTGTGGTTGTAGCGCGCTGTTCAAGGCGACACTTTGTTGCGGGAAAGCCGTTCGGGGTGTCGACACTGTTTGAACTAGAGGGTGCATATCGGTTGAGGCTGAGTGTTGATGATGTTGAGGCGGGAAAAGTTCTCTGGCAAGGTTCATCCTATTTGGGGGGTCCTCCGGAATCCCTTGGATAGTGGTTGCCTCGACATTGTATTGCTCTACAAAGCCTATTCTGATGACTTGCTGTTGTTCGGGCGGAATGTTGTACTCCCTGAAGATGCGCAGCATTTGTTCTACAGCGGTGGAGGTGCCTGCCTGGGGAGTCACGGCATGTGCGCCATTTCCTGCAATGTCGTCATGGGCGTCTTGGATAGCTCCGGTGTCGGAGGAGGTATGGTTATCGTTGATTTCCGGCATGGAGCGGTTATAATTCTGCACTAAAGAGAAATGAAACAATAGTCTTTGCGATCGGGATTTTAGTTAGAGTAATCCGATAATGACTAAAACGATTTTAATAAAGAGGAAAAAAAGAAAACGTGAAGTAGGATACTTATCGGGGTATGTGAAAACGTGTTGCAAACTAAAATTCTTGCCGGGGCAAGTAAGTTTAGTCCACGCTCACCGCACCACTGAAAGTCCGACGTATGGCTTTATGTATAGTTTGATCGTCGTAGGACTTCAAATTATAACGAGTTGTTTGAGCGTTAAGATCCACCTGCAAAATTAATTAAATTCAAGCAATGGTCGGGGCTTTTTTCCCCCGGGCTACCTCCGATGCTAAAGTTAGAGAATGAACTATTTGGTTTTTTGATATTGTAGAGATTATAGAGTTTTTAGGGAAAGAAATTCAGATTAGGAACCTGATAATGGACTCCACTCTCTCCTTTTATAAGCATCCTTTGATCCCTCAAATCGTGGGTGAATTTGAATTAGTTAATCAGAATCATAATCCCTAAAAAAGGGGGGAACCGTTGTAGGATTTTAGGAGGCAGTTATGTAGATGACAGCTCCTTTTGGATAGGCGACCACTATCTCATTCGATGAGGATTGAAGCGCCTGTTTACGATCAAGGTATGAAATATTCAAGACGGACTCAACCCCTCAAGAAATGACGCAGTCTCGAAACTTGAGACCAAGCGATCATGAAAGTTAAGGACGGGCAATTCGAAACGGGACAACTAACTAAAAGATTCACAAGATGAGTGTTCAGCTACTGCTTTTGAGATGACGTTATCTTACACCTTCATATCACATATTATTACGAATAATGAGTTGTTTGTTTTGTAGTGTAGAGGATGTTTTTTTGTTTCTGTCCTAATCCCCTCTCTCTTTCTATTTGTGGGCTCTAACTTTCTACCAATTGGAATTTGGAATTGCCTCTCTCTCTCTCTACAATTACGCACACATCTTTGATATAAATATGTACTTAAAAGAACCTTTACCTCTGGGAAAAAAATAAATAATAGAAAGAAAGTAAGTTGATTGCAGAAAGCAAGAGAAAGCTTTTTCCTTTCTTTTCTTTCTCCACTTCCACTCTGACTTTTCATGGAAAAAAAAACCCTTTTGATTGTTCCTTTCTTTCTCTGAAAACCCCTCTCACACCCCCCAAAAAAAGATTGAAAATTTTTTCACTTCACCAATTTCAACATATAATCAAATTCCTCCATTAATTTCTTCCTTTATTATGATTCCCAATTCCAACAATACCTCTAATGCCCTCTCCAACAAAAGAAAAAGAAAACTGGCTGGTACCCCTGGTTAGTTTTAATTTTAGTCAGTTATTTGTTTCAGTAACCCTTCCTAATTGCTT
The DNA here is from genome assembly GCA_949673415.1 of Euphorbia schlechtendalii. NCBI lineage: Eukaryota > Viridiplantae > Streptophyta > Magnoliopsida > Malpighiales > Euphorbiaceae > Euphorbia > Euphorbia schlechtendalii. Next base: position 66,576 of record CATIWQ010835961.1, read on the forward strand.
ACTAATTGCATTTAGTTCAATTGAATTTCAGATCCAGATGCAGAGGTTGTGTCTCTATCTCCTCGGACGTTGTTGGAATCAGACAGATACATATGCGAGATCTGTAACCAAGGGTTTCAAAGAGACCAGAACCTTCAAATGCATAGAAGAAGGCATAAAGTGCCATGGAAACTGTTGAAAAGAGAAAATCAACAAGTTAAGAAGAGAGTTTATGTGTGTCCTGAACCCAGCTGTTTACACCATGATCCTTGCCATGCTTTAGGAGATCTTGTCGGAATTAAGAAACATTTCCGGAGAAAACACAGTAATAATAAACAGTGGGTTTGTGAGAAGTGTTCTAAGGGTTATGCTGTTCAGTCTGATTATAAAGCTCATCTCAAAACTTGTGGTACTCGTGGCCATTCTTGCGATTGCGGCCGTGTCTTTTCCAGGTTCTTTGATTAATTAATTCCTCTCTTTTAAACCCTAATTTAGTTAATTTGTTGATTTTTATCTGATTTAAAAAATGGGGAATTTTTTATTTTATGTAACATGAGAAATGCATTAATTGATGATTTCATGTTTCAGAAGAATTAATTTAATGGGACAGTCCAGTCTAGTCCAGTGCAATGTTTTCAGTTGGCTAAAAACAATACTCAATTACCCATGTAACAGTAAAAATAAACTGTCGTTTTGCTTACACAGACCCATTTTTCTTTTATGGCCTGAATGTTTGGTCCCAGTGGTCGGTCGACGTGTCTTTAAACATTTAAAGTTTCAGTTTTATTTTTATACTTCGACTAAAATGCTGAAATTGTAGTTTAAATTTAATCAAATTCTTTTTTAACTTCTAAACTATTGATTGAAATAAAGGGGACTGAAATTATTTGAATGTTTAAAGTTATAACCATGCATAGTTAAACCGAACTCAAGTGTCAACTAAATCAAAGTGTACTAATTTGTCTAAAATATCATATTACCAACTTAATTAATGTAAATAAAACCACATTCGGCCTACATGATCTCAAAAGTTGTAACGTCAACAATATGATATACTTTGATTAAGTTTATGGTGCAAACTGTAAATCTAGAATGACAACTGACCGGTCAAGTAGGATAATAGAATCAAAGAAAAAAATAATGCATTTGATCATGCTTAATAAAAAGTACGTATGTGATTAATTTTATATATGTTATCCTAGTCTTAAATATGCATATAATCACAATATCCTTGTTGAATATAATAATATATGTTTCTTCTCAACCCTACACGAGGAAGCTCATTAATAATTTGTCTTCTTTTAAGACTTTTATTAATCAGCTGTACATAAGTACAATTAATAACAGTTAATCATCCTTTGAATGATCCAAATCGATTGATTAATTGTGTAATTAACAAACAATTTCAGGGTTGAGAGTTTCATTGAACACCAAGATGCTTGCACAATAAGGCAAATTCATCCACCAGGACTACGAGCATTGCAGCCGCCGGCCTGTTCTTCCAGAACAGCTTCAAGCACTAGCCCTTCTACCGATGCCAACTTCACCACCGCCCCATTGGCCGGAATACCGATTAATAATCCCTCTGAACCAACTGATCAGCCTGTTTTCTTATACTCTTCTTCTGATAAAAATGGTGCTTCTAGTCAACAACAGCACAACCTTGAGCTTCAGCTCCTCCCGTCATCCGGGCCCACTACTCGAACATCTCCCGAAAACCCTGACGGATGTTGCCCTACGAACTTAAATCTTTCGATAGGGTCGGTGAGCGAAAAGATTAATGGTGAGAATCCTTGTGTTGAGGCAGTGAAAATGAAGGAGCTTGCTAATGAGCAGTTGAAAATGGCTATGGCTGAAAAAGTGTATGCTGAGGATGCTAGACAGCAAGCAAAGAGACAACTCGATATTGCTGAGCTTGAATTTGCTAATGCCAAAAGGATTAGGCAACAAGCACAGGCTGAAATTGAGAAGGTTCAAGTTTTAAGAGAACAAGCTACGAAAAAAATTAGTTCAACCATTTTGCAAATCACTTGCCAAACTTGCAAGCAACAATTTCAGGCACCCGTGGCGCCGCCTATGGCTGCCACAGCCGATGAGACTTCACTTGCCATGAGTTACATGTCGTCAGCTACAACTGAAGGAGAATGAGAATGGTATAATTGTATAAATTTCTCTTAATGATTATATATTTTTTATTTGTTTTTGGTTCTTGTTGATGCTGACTTAAAATTTCTTAATTAATGTGTTTTATATTTTCTTAATGAATTTAAAAATAATTAATATGTTGTGATGTTAATTAATTTGGGAGTAGTTAAATTTAATAAAAAAAAAAGTTGGCAGTAGTCAAATAGTTCCTTTTAGTAGATAGCGCTTCCATTTTTTAGAACTCCATCCTTTTCAAAAATTTTCAAAATAATTATTATTTTCTGATTCCAAAGAGTTCTTTTTAAACATTTTATCCTTATTTAATATACATTGAAAACAATAATAACGTATCCAATCAATTTTTAAATTACAAAAATCAATGGATAAATAAATATTTTTATTATTTTAATTAATGTTACGTTTTAATTGACAAACAACCGTAAAAAGATACTTTTTTTTTTTTTAAATGAAGGGTGTATCTTTTAATGGTAGAAATTTTGGAAATATTTATCACTTTTCAAATTACAATGCATTTTTAAAACTTTTTTCCCTCTTTCCTTTATTTATTTATTCATTGTAAATAACAAGTAGAGGAAAAGTTCTTTTCATGTATTAACGTATTAACGGAAGAATACTTTCAAGGATATATTAGTAATTTTATCACCTCATTTAATGTGATCTTGGTAAATTGACAAGTATATAATTGACATTGGATCAATCATCAAAACTCATCATCAGTGGTAATGGGTGAAGTAGCCATAGAAAAACCTGATATTAGAAGTGAAATGAGACAGCATAGCTGGTTTTTAATATAATACATATCCATGTGGTGACATTCTGTAGAAGAAGATTCTATGGTCGTACTGATCAATTATATATAGTCGATACAATTTATTTGAATTTTCTTAGCTTGCTTTCTTTTTTCTTGTATATAGAGAGACAATAACTTCTAATGATGTTCGACCTGGTACACATATATCATCATTACTGTTTCTTATGTTTTCTCTCTCTTCTATACCATTTATGATATTTGTTTTCGAAGAAAGTTATAAATATTGCCCCTTCATTTTTTAAGAATCACTTTAAACATTTTCGTCAAATTATTAAATTGCTCCCTTCATTCAGGAATATATGGTATTTTCATTACTTTGTTGTATCTAGAAATAAATAACTTTTTCAACTTATAATTCATTTTTTGTTCAATTATTTTCATGCTACCATTATTAATGTGAATAACTTTTAAGATTAAAGTATTAATTGCAGATGTTATCAAAGGATAAATTAGTAAAATATTATTCAGTTTTTAGTTTTATCAAAACCCATGAATTAGTTGAAGTGTCATATATATCTAGATGGGGGAGTATTTATTATTACACTAATAAAATTACTTATGTATCCTTCGTGAATTTATCTTTCTTCTTAATTATTAACTCATAATTTCGTGAATGCTTAATCTCTTTTTTAATTAATATAAATGTAAATTAAGAAAAAATTTGTAAAAGTTACATTAATAATCTGAAGTGACACTTGAAAAGAACTAAACTAAAAAACCAAAATGACATTGAAAGTACTTAGAGGGAGTATACGTATTGAAGCTTTATGTTTTTGCTTAATGTTTGAATAAGATTTCAAGAGTTTTAATCTAGGTCATCCCAGCACAACATAACACTAATGGATATTTGAAGCATCATAGTAGGAACATTTTTTCATGCCTCGAGGGGGTGCCATGCATTCTATGCACGAAAAGTTCAAAGGGATCAAGATAGTTGAGGATTTACTTAATTGTGTAGAACTAAAATTTTGAGATTATGTGTTGTTTGGAATCTATGCGCCTATTTTACATGATAAAGATGGCTAAACTTTTACCGATGACCAAGATAGCTAAAGTTTGGGCAGTAATGATTCACATCTTTACACTTCAAAAAGATTTAGGCTTGATTTAGTAAATATGTGTCGATAAGTATTGAAAACTATGCTGACTTTAACTTTTTTTTATGTTAAATTGTTTTGTACGACTAAATTTAAATCTTTAATTACTATTTCCTCAAAGAGCAATTATTTAAGTAGATTAAAAAACCATTTACTTTCAATGAACCATGACTGATTGCATTATGCAAACCAAGACCTGGATCGTTGATTTAATGATCCAAATAGCCATATCATAACTTCTATCTGAAACATATTGCTTTTGCCGGCTTAATCTTACACAATAATGTAACTGATAGAGGGTAATTGTCAATGGACATGTGACTGTTGGTTTGATTGGAATGGAAAATTCATTTGCTTTACAATTGGATTAAGTATAAATTGAAATTTTTGTCAAAAACAAGTGAAATCATTGTTGATTTAGAGGAAAGAATAGCAGATAGCGCTTTAAGAGAAACCATTCTAAATTTGTACTTACAAATTACGGAGATGTCAACATTTCCTCTATGAAAAAGGATTAATTCAAATATTAGAATAAAAACGTCTGCATGTAATAAAATTATGCAATAGTAAGAAAATAAATAAGAAGGGGGACCATTATTTTAATTGATAAAGGAGAAAGAAAAAAGAAAGGGGAAAGTCATTTTCAGAGGCATTTGTGTCCCCTTGAATGCCTATAAAAATACCATGATTTTCAGTGCCATAGTTGTAATGGTTATGGACAGGCATTTGTCCCTTTCATCAAATAAACAACCACACAATCTCTTCTCTATTTGAATTCTACTTTATTATCGCAATCAATCACGGAAAAAAATCTGCTGTTCCTAGAATGGTGTCTCCTTCCATGTTTTTTCATTCATTATTTGACATGTGATTCATTTCCATGAGAGAGAAGTTAGAAAATAGGAAAGAGAAAATGTAAATAATAAAAAAACGAATTAATAATTACACGTGTCAAATAATGAATGGAAGACATGGAAGGGGACATCAAATTGGGGACAGCAGATCTTTTTCCATCAATCACTACATAGTTGAGTTGCTATGTCCAATAGATCAATTCGGTTTATTGATCAATTTGATTAATTCAATTCATTGTTTAGACAGTACAATTTTTGTTATACTATCTTGATATATTTATAGCCGGTTAAGCATCATCATAGTCTGATTTTTTCCGCCTAGATGGTGCTTATTCTAGACAAAAATATTCATATACATACATTTATGAAAATGTTTAATTTGTTTAGCGATCAACAATTTAACTTGGTAAAACTAGTTTACATGTTTAAAGATCTCTACAAATCTTACTCAAAACGAAAATCAATATAATTCAAGACAAAACAAAAATAAAAATTATAAGATGCTTTATATCAAAATAAAGCACCGATAAAAATTATTGAATATCTTATATTTTCTTTTTTTTTCTTACATATTAATTATGGTTTTTATACTATTTTAGTTGAAATTATAATTTTAATATTTAAAAAGTAAATACATATGATAAGTCTACATGTAGATCTCTATTAATTCTTGCCTATACCTTGAAGTCCCTTTTTGCCCTACTAGCGCCAAACGATTTTTATATCGTGATTTGCACTGAAGTAAATCATGTTTTAATTCAGCTTACAAGTAAGTGTTGAATTCAATGATTTTTAATCTTTACCTATACCTCGAAGTCCTTATTGCCCTACTAGCGCCAAACGATTTTTAAATCGTTGATTTACACTGAAATAAGTCATGTTTAATTCAGCTTACAAGAAAGTGTTGAAGAATACGAACGTACAATACCCTGGTTCATTAACACATCCATTTTTATTTTTATCTTCCTAAGCTTATTAACTATACATGTTTGCTTAATTAATGTTGCTTATTAACTATACATGTTTGCTTAATTAACGTTACTCCCTCCCTTTTTTTAATAGTCCATTTAACGAAAATATGAAAATACAAAAGAGTATTCCATTTCAAAATTTAATGATTATTTTTCCATTATTCTTTCATTTATACGTTTATTTACTCTTGTTATTTCCATAGCATTAAATACACAGTTTATTATGAAAAATTAAAATATAAAACATAGATTAACACTTTTATACTCTAATTAATTATTTAATTAAAAAAAAGTGAAATGCGGGTAATAAAAAATACCAAGGTAAATGAGAATTGAAAAGATTGAAAAGCAAAAATAAAAAGAGTTGCTTCTCAATTCCATAGCTTATAATGGCTTTGGGTTGGGACCATGTGCTACTCTTTCCCTGACTTTTAATGCAGCTTCCTTTTTTGCCCACTATGGTATTTTTGTTATTTTTCATTTCCTAGTGGGTTTTGTTTTTTTTTTTTTACCCACCATTCTTATTTTTATCCAAGGGTGGTGATAGTGGCATGAAGAGACAACCACTCCTCAACGATCAAATATGCCTAGTTTTCCGCTGCATAAATCCCCAAGCAGATATGGGCACAGACATTTCAACCCGTGAGATATATTTATGTCTGTCTCTCATAAAATGAATTTGGATAAATGAAATAGAGTTACATTATATTGCTTTGACAAAAATAGGAATTTATATTCACTTTATCATTTTATTATATTCTTTTTTTACTTTTATCATTTTTCTTTTGTAATTACCTTTCTTATATAATTTGAATTTCTCAATTTCAAACTTCCATATCTCACGTACCTTTGATTTTTTTGAATCGAAACTTTGAAATATTTTGTTCATCTTAATTTTCTTTAGAATGACATACATTTTGATTTTTTCAAAAAATAAAAAATTATCGTAATCTTATACGTAGTATAATAATTTTATAATGAAAAAAATAATATTTCATGAAGGTTTTGTTTTTGGATAATTTCAATTATTTCAAAAGACAACTAGCCCGCATTTTTGCTTCAATCCAAACTTTTTGTAATGGGTTGAGTTAAAAGGACTTGTTAATTGTATGATATACTATTTTTGAACCAACACATATATGAGAAAAACGATCCAAAAATCCGTTTCTAGTGCAAAAGGCAAATTTCATGATAGTCCATATTTAAACCCGTTAAAATTTAATCAACGAAATTGTATTTTTTATGATATGAATGAATCAGCACATTCAATTTTGTTGTTTTGGTCTTTATTGACTAAATCTTTAAAAGGTCATGATTAATGCTATTCAATTTACGGCGTTTCTTTTTCAAATTAAACTTGAAAGTTTCAGTTTATATTTGAATTTGATTCTCTTAACCGTGTGTTAATTAGTCTTTAATTTAGCATTTTAATGACCTCCAACAGCTTTTTTTTATTTGCCTATAAAAGGCTTTTGTTCTTTCTCAACATGTACAATAACAAAAAATATTTTCTTCTCTTGCTCATACTTTTTGGATATATTTTTCCAAACTTTCTGTTCCTGTCCCCAAACTATATTTCTGGAAGAGTTTGTTTAATCTTGGAAGGAAACACCCAAAATCCTTTAAGGATAATGTGTTTTTGCACGATTCAATCCTTTGTTTTAGCAACTTTGTTACTTTACGTTTTTCAAAAAAAAAACTTTGTTACTTTACCATTTTTTTCTTACAATCTTGAAGGATTTCGGTGTTATGGCTGATCTTGGTAAAAACTCTACTCCTTCTACCGATGGTTCCGAAACTATTGCACCCCCGTTGCCAACACCTGTGTCTGCCAAACCTATTCAAGATGTCTCTAAGATTAAAGTTTTCAGTAGTGAAAATTTCAAACGATGGCAAGAAAGAATTTTCTCTGTCCTTGATTGCATGGAGTTGCATATGCCCTTACTGAAGTTGTTCCAACTGAACCTACTACTGATGTGAATTCTTGGATTCGCACTAATAATGTTTTTAGACATTGTATTGTAAGTACTTTGTCTAATGATTTATTTGATGTCTACTATTCTAAGAAGGAAGACAGAGAAATTTGGGAATCATTGATTACCAAATACATTGCCAAGGAGGCGGGTAAACAAAAATTGTAATTGGAAAATATTTACAAATGAGAGATGGTGGAAGCTAAGGACATCAAGACCCAAATCAATGAGTATCATAAAATCATTAAGGATTTGAAAGTCGAAGATATTGTTTTTCCTAATGAATTTGTTGCAGGTTTACTAATTAAGAAATTGCCTCCATCAGGGAATGCTTACAAACAACAATTGAAGCATAAGCAGTAAACCTTGTCATTGAATGAACTCATTACTCATGTCATCATTGAGGATGCAAACAAGAAGGAGCTCAAAAGTGCCAAAGGAAAGGAGATTATAGCTAAGGAAAATTTTATGCAGGCCAATCCTCAACAAGGAAAGAGGTATAATGCTCAACATGGTTTCAAACCTAAAAGTAATAAAACATGCAATTGAGAAGAGAGGGAACTACTACCAGGTCACCATGCTCCTTGTTACGTCCTTTGGTATGGACAATAGTTCTAGAGGGGGTGAATTGAACAATAGGAGATTTAAAAAAAATCTCTTGCGGAAGCTCAATATCAATATCAGTATTAGACTCAATATCAGATAAGAGAAAACATATAATCAAGATTAAAACTCTTACGAATCTGACTATCAGTAGTCAACACATACTAATGTAGTCATATAAACAACAACAATCAATAGCAAAAAAATACTTGAAGAAAGATAACAGCATTGAATGAACTTTAAGAGACAATATTAGGAGCAATATCATAGTAAATATCAGAACAACATTCAACAGATATATCAATAGCAGAGATTAAGTAAAAAGGTTGAGAGTTAGAAAGCAAACACAATGATATATCCTGGTTTAGCAGCCTATGCGTAATCCAATGCCCTATTCCGTCTCGAGCTTTAATCCGCTATAGAATTCTTTCCAACGGGTAGAATTTAAACCTATTTACAACTTAGTCTATTCCTCACTTGAAAGTACCCTTCTTACAAGTTTGAATACAATAACTAAGTTACACACTACCTATAACCCCAGTAGTGCTATTAATCACAAGTTTGAATGAGTGTGAAGAAAGAACACTTGATCACTCAAGATTTCACTCTTTCTTCTAAAGCTATTCTAACAATGATTACAATGATGTACTAGCTCAAATGTTTATAAATGTCTCTTAGAAGTATGAAAAAGATTAAGCTCACTTTCTTCAATAACAAATGAGATTATCAATTAAGCTCTTGTTGTCTTGTGTTGTATCTCAAAACTGATCTTGGAAAGCTTTTATAAGGTGTTTGAAGACACTAGCCGTTAATGCAGCTATTGGATACAACTTGTGACTTTTGTAAGATGTAACTTAATTCTTCATGGTCTTCTAGCCATTAATTACTTCATTTGGAGGTCTTGAAATGGTGTTTTATCCTTGATAGTCATTTGATATTTGATTAAGAGTTCAAAGCTTGATTTGGTAAGTCCCTAAAGGTTGATGATCACCATTTGTTGAATGACACTTGATTTGGTAGGAAAAAACAACTATTGAAGTCTTTGCTAAAAACTGGTACTAGATAGAATGGTTTTTCTTGATTAGTAGCGCTTTTTACCATATAAGGTTATCTGTCAAAGTCAGCATCGTTGAGCTTTGTGCTGGTTCCTTTTTCATCTTTCAATCACATTCTCCAAGGTCTGCAGCTTTTAATCAAGATATAGAAAATTGCACATATACATGTAAAAGGATTTATGCTTTTTGAATCCCAATTTCAAGTTAGCTCAAAATAGATCTTGTAGAAATTTTGACTCATGATTTGAAATAAATATTCAAATGATTAAGCATAAATATGTGATATTTATTATATGTCACTTAAGCAAATAAATGTGAAATATACATATAAAAACGGCTTCTAATATATGTGTAGTGCACAAAAATAACTTAGCATTAAACACTTGTAGATCAATCTTAATTATGTGTCTATAGTCTTTTAAGTTAATTAATTTGTCATCTTCAAAACACTTTAGGATAAATTATCCCAAAAACTATTATTTTAACAATCTCCCCCATTTTGATTGTGATAAAACAATTTCAAAGAATTAAGAACTCCCCCATAATCAAGATATAGAGATAGTTATTTTAACACATAAGCATATAGACTAACAATCATGTCATCAAGCATAAATAATATTGCAAGGATAAGTAATACTAGATAAAAGGTTCATTAGCAAACTTGCTATTGACAACAATAGTACATTGACATAAATTAAACAAGTAGTCATTCATAAAGTAGTCATTCATATTTAATTACTTCTAACTAGAAAATAAGAAATCCTACAAAGCTAGGAATAATGCATCGAGCAAAATAAAAAAAATCAAGTAAAGGAAATCAGCAAAGGCAGTTCATCAAAAGTCATAAAAACTAATCATGGTGCATCAGTGGGATTGGGATTGGTGGAGTTTTGTCAGAATCACCAAGGTTAGGAACAAGAGAAGAAGAGCTGGGATTGAGAGAGGTTAAAGGGGCAACATTCATAGCAGGGCACAGTCGAGCAATGCACCGATTAAGGTTTGCTTTAAGACTAGTCATGGAAGAGTGATTGTGAGCAAAATTCTCCTAAAAGAGAGGTATACTCTTGAAGGTTTTCTTGGGACAGCTCTCCATTTCGAAGTAACTCAGACATCAAGATTCTTAGAATGACATAATTCTAGCTAGAGGGCTTTGTAATATGAGAGATTAATTTGCTCACAAATCGGAGAAGAGCAACACTTGGATCTTTCTGAGTTACGAGGGAGGCCTCAACTTTAGCTTCAATAATTTCAGTCCTGGCATTGTTGCGAAGAATAGTAGTATCTAGGCGAATAAGCAAAGTCTTTACAATTTCCAACTCTATCTCAATAGGCAATGTTTGTTCACTAACAAGCGCAACTCGCTTATTCACAGATTCAATTTGCTTCGAGTGATCAATCACAATCTCACATGACTCAACATTGTGCTTCCAATTTTGAGACAGATAATCCAATAGCCTTGTGTGAATGGCTACAGCTAACTCATTTGGTGAAGGCAAAAATTTCATGGAAGTTTGAATGATATTCTGCTAAGCTTGCACATTCAATTGAACTTTAGCAATGTGATAAACAAATGTACTGATATTGTGAGTCACTAGAAGACTTGTAATTTGATGCAAGGTGGCTTTTACAGTGTTCATTTTAGAAAGGAGAATAGAGGTTTCTTGGATATGGGATATTGGATTTGTGGTAATTTCTCGGACAAGATTTGTAAGATGTTCACCTTCAGTAACACTGAGTAAATTGTTGGGAATTTTCAACTTCTTCTCCTTGACAAAAGCCTTAATCTTTTTCAACTTACCAGAACTCTCAGCATGAGCTTGCTGAATAATGGTATTACCTTCAGAAAGGTGCTCAACTAAGGAAGTGGAGGGTTCTTCAATATCATCATCAATATGCTCATCAATAGGAGAATTAGTAGCAACATCCATATCAATAGAGCCTAATCCAGGAGCGGATCTAACAAACTTGTTCTTTTTTAGAGTAAGGGGTATCTTGCCAAGTTTAAGGGTTGTAGAAAGAGGGATATCATCATCATCACTATCGGCTTCAATATCACTCAGGATAATTGAAGGCAACTTTCCTTTATCTTTGGAAGATCAAAAGTGGGTTTCTTGATAGAAAATTTCTTTGCTCAAGTTCTAGAAGCAACTTGATTAGGATTAGAAAAGGGGTCAATGACAAGGGTCTTTCAAGGAGTAACATTAGCAGTGATTGCATTGGTTAAAGTAATGGTTGTATCAATAATGGGTTTAGAAGAGATCCTTTTGAGTCTAGAGAAAGTTGAATCATCAATAATGGAACCTCTGAGTCTAGGAGATTAAATAGGGATTTCAATGTCTTTCTCTTTACAAATGAGGGTAATGAGCTTTCTATACATGAGTTAAGAATGGTTTTTCTCATGTGATGGATAATAAGAACATGAAGATTTAGAGAAAGGTTTCTCAAAATATACAATAGTAAATAGACATCAAAATTAGTGACAGAATTTCCTGAAAAATTTCTTAGGCACGATTAATTTGGAAATAAGATAGTGATAGAACCTTTCTTCCTCTTCTAGACCAGAGGAGTATAGCTCCTTGACTTCTTTTGGCTTTGGTAGATATGTTGGAGGAGAGATAGACAGATCAACCTTTACTTACCTTAGACATGCTCTGATATCGGGAACATCCAACAACTCACTCAAGAAAACTCTATCAATCATGATTTCCTTTCCAAGAACATTTGTTCTAAGAACATCATCTTCTACCATGTCAACCAGCTCTAGTTTCTCATAAAATTTAGTAATGATCGAGGGATAGATGTATTCTTTAATGTTGAAAAATGTTTCCCAACCATTGAATTAAATCCAGTCAGAGAAGGTTTTGGTATTTCTAATGTACTTCCAATAAAAAAAATGTGCCTTGTAGACTGTCATGCTTCTTGCATTAAGGAAGAGAAAGGAAGTTTTGGTTTTTAAGGTTGGTGATTTAGGTGTGAGTGAATAGTTTGGATCTGAGTTCTTTCTAGTTTTTCTCTTAGCCATGGGAATGGATAAGTAAAGGGCAATGAAATATGAATTAAAAAGAGAGAGGATAATAGGATTTTTAGAGAAGAAATGAGTTTAGATGTGATAGAGTTAGAGTGAATCAATACTTATTTATAGAAATAATGAAAGAGAAGGGGTCATGTGATGAGAGAGAAAAGTGGAAGTTAAAGTGACATTATTGGTGAGGGAGATGAAGTGACGACAGTTACACAAAAATGTGATTAACGTGTATGAGTGGTTTTAAAAACTAATTAATGTAATGCTAATCATGTCTTAGAAACTAGCCTACTTAATAGGTCTAATAAGTGACACGTGTCAAACAATTAAATAACACCATAAAAGACAAAATATCATATCATGAAAAGAGATAAATTTTGAATTTCAAAAATTAAATTTATCGCCTTTTAAGCTTTCCCGCCTATATTGGATTTGATACTCCATTAGCTTCCCTCAGTTTGGCAAATTTGTCTCTTGCCAAGGGTTTTACGAAGATATCTGCTAGCTAATTATCAGTAGGGACATAAGTAAGCTTGATGTCAGTGGTACTCATATCTGTAATTTTGTGCAGGGGTCTTGGAATAATAGGAGGCTTGCAAAGAGGGAAATGGACTTAAGAGTTGGATATAAAGAATGGGTTATTGCAATAGCTGTAGGGACATCTAGCTTTCGTTTTCCTAGTGGCCTTATTTTAGTTTTGAAAAATTCCTATTATATTGTTGTTATCACTAAGAATAATAATTTTGTTGTGTGTTTAGCAACATATGGATTTGAGATTTTATTTTTAAATAATAATTATCAAATTCGACGTGATAATATTCTTTATGCTTGTGGAATGTGTGCTGATGGCATTTATGTACTAGATACTAAAATTGAAATTCTAAACATGAACATTGTTAAGAAAACAAAAATAGATAATGAGAAATCTTCATACTTATGGCATTGTCGTTTAGGCCATATAAATGAGACTCACTTAACTAAGTTCCACAAATGTGGTGACTTGGGCCCAATGGAATGGGAATCCTATGGGGCATGCAATCCTTGTTTAAATGGTAAGATGACAAAGAAAGCTTTCAAAGGAAATGGTCATGAGTACTTTGGAAATAATACATTCTGATGTATGTGGTCCAATGCGTGTTAAGACACATGAAGGTTTCATCTACTTCATAACTTTTATCGATGATTACTCATGGTATGGTTATTTGTACCTAATGAGAGACAAGTTTGAAAGTTTTGAGAAATTCAAAGAGTTCAGAATCGAAGTAGAGAAACTGCTTGGGAAAAGTCCTTCAATCCGATTGAGAAGGTGAATACTTAAGCTAAGAGTTTCAAGATTATCTAAGGGATAATGGTATTTTATCCCAATGTACACCTCCTTATACACGTAACATAATGGAGTGTCAGAAAGAGAAATCGAACCCTAGTCCATATGGTTTGATCCATGATGACCCAAGTAGACCTCAGCAGATCCATTTGGGGTTATGAACTTTAGAGCGTAGTTTATATTCTAAATAGGGTGCCCTCAAAATAAGTTAATCAAATACCATATGTAATGTTGTATGGTATGAAACCAGCTCTTTCTCACCTGAGAGTTTGGGGATGTCCTACTTATGTTAAGAGGACAAGTTCAGAGAAGTTGGGTGCTAAGTCTGACAGATGTTTGTTTATAGGTTACCCTAAGGAGATTATGTATTATACTTTTTACGATCCCAAGGATTAAAAGGTACTTGTTTCTAAGAATGCTCAGTTCCTCGAGAAGAAACACATACTTGCAAAATCTAGTGGGAAAAATCTTGAGCTGAGAACTCAAGAGGATCAAACAGACAATCAAGTGATTGTTCCTACACCTGTTACATAAGAAAGTGTAAGCACAGAAAACAACCTATTATAACACCAACATTGGGTAGGTTAGGTTAGGCTCTAATCATTCATGAGTGATAAGGTTATTTCATCACTGATGATAAGCACATCTTCCTTATGGAAGATGATGAGCCGAAGACCTACAAGGAAGAAATGGAAGGCTCAAAGTTTAATAATTGGTTAATAGATAGGAATTCAGAGATGGACTCCATGTACGAAAATTAAGTCTGGAACTTGGTTGATACTCTAAGTGGGATTAAATCCATAGAATGCAAATGGGTTTTCAAGAAGAAAACTAACATGTATGGTAATGTAATTACCTATAAAGCAAAGCTAGTTGTAAAAGGTTATAGTCAAAAGGAAGGTATGAATATGATGAAATCTTTTCACTAGTAGACATTCTAAAGTCTATTAGGATACTCCTTGTCATGGCTACTCAAAACAATTATGAGATGTGGCAGATTGATGTGAAAATCACGTTCCTCAATGAAAACCTCGATCAGAATGTATATATGATACAATCTGAAGGTTTTACATCCCAAGTTGCAAAGGTCCATTTATAGACTTAAGCAAACATCAAGGAGTTGGAATATTAGGTCTGACGAGATAATCCAAGAAATTTGGTTTTGTGTCAAATGCTAATGAGTCCTGTGTATATAAGAAGGCTAGTGGGAGTGTGATTGTTTTCCTTGTATTATATGTTGATTATATATTATTGATGTGAAATAATGTTCCTTTTCTTTAGGCAGTTAAGTCATGGTTGTCAAAGAAGTTCTCCATGAAAGACCTTGGAGAAGCAGCTTTTATACTTAGTATAAAGATCTACCTTGATATATCCAAAAGGCTGCTAGGTCTTTCTCAAAGTATATACATAGACAAGGTTTTGGCAAGATTTAACCTTGAGTAGTTAAGAAAGGGTTATCTCCCAATGTCTCACGGGATTAACCTTTCTAAATTTGAGTGTCAGAGAACACAAGAGGAGAGACTGTGCATGAATGGAATACTCAATGCTTCGATGATAGGGTTTGTCATATATTCTATGTTATACATTTGGCCTGACATCTCACATGCATTAAGCATCATGAGTAGATTTTAATATGATTCAGGTGAGAAACAGAAGATGACCGTTAAAACTATCCCAAAGTACTTACGAAGGATTAAGGATGTGTTTTTAGTTTATAGAGAAGGTGATCTCTCTGTGAAGGAATACACTAACATGACTTTTCAGTTTGACAGGGACGATTACAAGTCCCGGTCAATATTTTGTGTTTATGTTAAATGGAGGGGTAGTTGTTTGGAAGAGTTTCAAACTGGATACGACTATTGATTCAACCACTAAATCTGAGTATATAGCTGCTTTTGAATCATATAAGCAAGTTGTCTGGCTTAAGGGATTTATTAGTGATCTCGGCATGGTATATAATATTGTAAATCCAATAGTGGTGTATTGTGATAACAATGGGGCTATTGCTCAGGCAAAGAAACCACGGTCTCATCAGAGAAATAGACACGTACATAGAAAATACTATCTCATTCAAGAGATAGTAGTTAGAGGGGATATAAGCTTAGAATACATCTCTACGGATTAGAATCTAGCGGATGGGCTAACAAAGCCATTGACTTAGGTTAAGCATGACCAACATGTTAATGAGTATGGTATGAAGCACATGGGAAATTGCCTCTAGTGAAAGTGGGAGTTTGTTAGGCATGATATATACCCTAGAGGCAATTAGGGCGATATGTCTTTATTAGTGGGAGCTATGTGATGTGAGATCTACACACACGTGTTACTATGAAAAGTATAAATATCCCTAGTTATAGTTTCATTGAGATTAGACATCAATGAGGCGGATAGACTAGTATGTGTAGGCTTACTCCTTGAATTTGATCCAAGCAGCTGATCTGACAAGCTGAAGGTGGTTCCTTGAGTTAACACATGAATTTTTTCGAGTAATACATTGGAAACCACTATAAGATAGACAGTCGAAAATAATTATATCAATCTGTTGGTGCCATGTCTTATTGTAGTAGTAGTACAAGTATCCTCAACATTGAGATATTGGTTACCTTGAGAGGGAGTTATTATACTTTAGGTCATACTTATTTATATTCTGGTGAACAGGATGATACGAGTGAGTACATGTATAGTGATGATCACTTGTTGGTAAGCCGAGTAGTCAAGATGGGATCCATTGCTCTTGATAAAGTGATATAATGAGAGTTGTACCTTAAGGTCTCTTGTTGAAGTAACCCACTCATAAACCTCTTATTAGAGTATAAGATTAATAGAACGGGTTTCTAGTCAATCTCTATACATAACAGCAAGTGGGGTTCTTTGTGAGCAAGTTTAATTCTACGATAGCTATGGCTATTACATGAGTTAACACTTAATCTGAGGTCAATAAACTAGATGGTACTTAACCTGGTGGAAGGAGTTACTTATTACTACTGAAGAAAATTAGATTATGTCACAAGCATGTGATGTT
The DNA here is from genome assembly GCA_949673415.1 of Euphorbia schlechtendalii. Classification (NCBI taxonomy): domain Eukaryota; kingdom Viridiplantae; phylum Streptophyta; class Magnoliopsida; order Malpighiales; family Euphorbiaceae; genus Euphorbia; species Euphorbia schlechtendalii. The sequence continues at coordinate 83,453 of CATIWQ010835961.1, forward strand.
TCGAGTATCGGGGGATCATACACCATTGTTAAAAAGCCCATTTTATCAGGTTCCATATCATTCTGGAACACTAAGCCTAAAGGTTCCCAGATGGGAAGCCAAGCTTAGGTTAACCTCTAACGACTCTATAGTTCGGGATCCTATGAGGTCACACATATTGGGACTTTACCAAACTAAGTAAAGAACTTATAGAATGTGTTTATAATGAGAATATAAGAGAAATTCAAACTCGCTGGGTGAATTATTAACTAGTTGGACCAAATAATAATAAAAGGAATTTTTTAAGGAAGAATAAAAATGTGTGGAGCAAAAGGGAATTTTTTTCGTTGCAAGTGTATCCCGCAAACATGGGTTTTTTGCAGGTGGGGCCTGCATGGCAGCCTCACGAGCATCGAAGGTGTGCTCATGGGCCATCGGCATGCGCTAGCACATACTAGTGGGTTGCAGTCCCGCAAGCGCTAGGTAGAGCACAGCCCAAGCAAGCACGTTATGCAGGCAGGTTGACTCGTGGAGCTTGGAGCTCCGTGCAGTCAGCCCGTATGTGGGATGGAAAATCCCATGCTATGTTGCTAAAAAGGGGAGCATGTTTCTCCCCTTCTCCTTCTCCTCCTTCTCCCTATAAAAGGAGATCTCCTCCTCCTTTATTCCGTAATTCAACTTAACCTTTCCTTCTGAGTTTTGACTTCTTTTCTTCATGAGTTTTTGCGAGATCCTCTATGAGTTTCTTCACTTTCACAATAATTCTTTTAAAGGCTTACACTATTTTAGAAAGGGCCTTCTTAGTTAAATTTTGGGTTGGTCTACGAGTGATCTAGCAGCTGGTTGTTAACTAACAAGTTCTTCCGCTACGTGAGGTTTGGGCCAGTTGGGGTCCATGTGGACTAATCATAGAAGCCATCCTGGTTTGGAGGCTTCTGCTAGTGTAGTGCTATCTAATTTTTCTAAGGAAGCAACATACCAAAGTAAAGGCTTGCGTCAACTGGTAATGCTCTTTAGATGCTCGATTTCTTTTATTATGTTTTGTAAACCTATAAGCATCAATGGAATGTTTCAATCTAGATTATGTCAATCATGCCATGCTTAGGAGATCTTTTAAGATAAATCTTAAGTTTTGAAATTCCGTCGTGCAAGTTTGCATGTTAAATTATTGTCCTAATTAAAAAAAAACCTACCACTCAAGAAAACTCTCCAAAGCTCCAAATCTTCAGGTACCTGGCTGAATGGTCATTCAGGCTGGCCAAATTTGATATTCTCTCTGAGCCACGAACAACGATGAAGGATCAAGTGCTGGTAGACTTTATGCTAGAAGCCCTGCCACCACAAGAAGCAGCCATGGGGAGTCATGGAAGATGTTCATTGATGGAAGCTCCAATAGCACCGCTTTAGGAACTGACACTTTCATGCAAGGACTGAAACACATAATCATCAAGCAAGTAGATAGGCTAAACTTCCTAACCTCTAACAATGCTGCAGAATACGAAGCTCTCATCTTTGGGCTAGAAATTATTAAGGTCCTAAAGCTTGAACAGATCCACATATACACCAATTCAGGTTTTGTGATTAAGTAGTTCGGTGGAGAGTACAAAACCAAAGATAATGCCATGAAATATTATTTGTCTCATCACAAAGCTTATCACAGACATCCGATTCGAGGGAATAGAAATGTCGATTACCCAGATACCTCATGCATTGAATGTCGAAGTAGATAGGCTCGCTAAGGGGCCTCAAGTGTCGAAGGAGAAATTATGCTACCATTTACACTTTTGAGGATTATCCAACCCAGCACCATGGGAAAGGATGTCATGAAAATCAACGTTGAAGATGAGTGGTATACCTCCATAGCTTAGTACCTCAAGGATAACACATTACCTAAGGAGGAAGGGGAAGCTTAGAAGATAGTTTGGAAATCATTCCGATATGCAAATATTTGCTGATTAGCTATACCGAAAATTCTTAGTGTAAAATCCATGTTAAACAGTACTTACGAAGTTTTGGAAATAGCAAACCGAATAGGTAAGCAAATTTAATTAAGTACTAAGTATACTCTTAATTAATGAAGTAGACTTGAGTATTGTGGAAAAATCAACTCAGTTTATTGTAAGTAATTAATTAAGTTACGGCTTAGATAGGAAAAGCTGAGTCCTACTTTACTAAGTAGAACCCATGCCGAGTACTATGCAGTTTAGGAAATAGTCACTCACCATGAACTGAGTGCTACTTTTATTAATTAAAAGCAATTCTTTATTATGAAATTTTGAGAATTAATTGATAGCTGTACTACTAATGGTTTCTGTTAAGAAATAGAATACTCTTTTTTGTTGCTTTCTAAATCAATGCAGCAAATAATAGAATATTCACAACAAGTCAAAATGGCTCCACTCCACTAAAGTTTGTCTGACACTTTTTCACAAAAGTCCAAGTAGAGCGCCTCTGTCAACCACCATTCCTTAGTGTCTCTGCGCGTGCCAGAACATGTCAGCAACTTTAACCAATCAAGATTGTTCATTGCACAACACACGTCTCTCTCTCTCCAAATCGATTTCACTTGAAGATAAAAGAGCTTTTGTCCATGGAAGCGTATCTCGCCTCAACATTCACTTTTTTTATCTTTGAATTTCCCAAAAGCTATCTCCAACGGTAAGATTTGAAAGATGTGAAGAGAAGAAATATTAAAGAACTACAGAGCTGAGAAGTGCACAACGGATACTTCGCAGATCCTCTAAGTATAAATAGAATACTAAAGCAGACGTTGAAATATGAAGTGAACTACGAATCACATTGAATTTTCTAAGAGCTAAGCCACTATCATTCTAGCTTCCCAGAAATTCAAAACAAGCAAGCAAACAATCATTTCTATATTTTTTTGTAATAGAGAGAATCCATTTTTGAGATATAACATTATAAGGATTCAATAGTTTATAAGTTGAATTCAGTTCACTAATCTCTTCTGAGATCTTGAGTGTCAGTTTGGGAAGATTACCCAAATTGAGGAAGTGGTAGTTAGAAAGGAGGGACTTTCTATAATTTATTCTATCCAACTTGTGTGTTAGTTTGGGAATGTTACCCAAACTGAGGTTGAGCGGTAGTTAGAAAGAAGGGACTTTCTGTAATTGTGCCTACCCGCTGTAAAGGCTTCTCCGCCTATTGAAGGAACGAATCACTAGTGGATTAAAGCTCGGAGAGGGATTCGAGGACTAGATTAGGCAGTGGCTGAACAAGGATAAAATCTTAGGTGTCATCATTCTAACTCTAAGCGTTTAGCTTCATCAGCATATTGCTCATTCATCTCTCTTATATTTGCTTGTTATCCATCTCGCACTGAGTAATCTTCACTCAGTAAGAGGTTGAAGATAAACTGTGCTAGCTTTGCTACGCAGTTTATAAGTTTTTATATTGCACTCAGCATGCATACTCAGCACGCATATAAAAATCATACTGAGTTAACTATAAAATGAAAATAATCAAAAAGTTACCCAGTATTCGCATTCAGCCCCCTCTACTATTGTTATTAGCCTGTTTACGGACCAACAAGTGGTATCAAAGCAGTTGCTGAAATCAAAGACTAATCATCTTGAGTCAGATCCTTAAATGGCATATAATAACTTCAGCTTGAGTTCTAGTCAGTCAGTTCTTCTGAGAGAAGGAATGTCTGTTACCAGACCTCCTCTATTTGATGGTAATAATTATACGTTTTGGAAAAATTGTATGAAAAATTTCATCTAGGCATAAAATATATAGACCTGGCTCGCAATTGAGCTTGGTCCTAGAGTTCCTATTGAGGTCAGGAATGGTGCGCGTAGACCTGTAGATCCAGAGGACTCCAATGACGCTGATCTGAGGCTTCTCAAAGAGAATGCCGCAGCAATTAACTACTTACACTACGCGCTTGATCTTACAAAATTTAACAAGGTTTCAAGATGTGAAATAGCACAGGAAATTTGGAAGAAACAGGAGATTACCTATGAGGGGATAGACAAGGTCAAGGAGTCAAAGATAAACCTCATGCTGAGAGAGTTGTTTGTCACTTTTCTACTGATAAGTTTAATCAATAATGGTTCCAAAATCTCGTGAACTATTGTCTAATAACTGCGCTAAAAACTTGTTCACAAATAAATGTAGGTGTTGTCAATACCCCTTATCACATAGAAAAATGATGATAATTGCAAGTATACAGTTGCGATGTAGTTTTAAAAGATATCGAACCCACAGGGAAGGAACTAGGTCTAAAGATAAA
>CATIWQ010835974.1:0-20708 GCA_949673415.1 Euphorbia schlechtendalii
GAGTCATTTTATACTTCATATAAAAGATTTCACGTGGTATGTAGTTGTTTTTTATGCAAGTGCAGAAACTAGGTGAATCTTGGGAGTGAAATGATTAAAGATGGAATTCTATGCAAAAAGAGTGAAAAAGGTGCAAAAAGACTTGTGGAATGCAAGGAATTGGCTTAGGATCGAAGTTGTCAAAGATCGGTAAAGTTGCAATGAAGAATCATGAAGAAAAGCATAAGTCACAACCATGTCACCATCATGATTCTTATTCATGATTGGCTAAGTCACGCTCGTGACTATCTTCCATGATCACAACTTATCATTCTTCACAAACAGTCAGTTTCCAAACCTGCATTCATGATCGTGACATGTATGTCACGCTCGTGAATCATGATGATTTTTGGTCAACTTTGCTCAACTTCCAACAGTCGAATAAAAATGATCAATCGCTACCAACCGCCATCAATTGTCAGATGAAGAGACACCTTTTGGAGAACAGTAATCATGAAAAGGTACCTATCCATTGAAGATAAGGATGAAATCTTGCATCCAATCACATGAAGATGATGCAACCCTTCACCAATGGACATAACTATTCGTTTGGATAAACGCAACCTTTCACACTCTATAAATTGAGGTTCAAATCAACCATTTCATGGATGATGAATGAAATAGTAAGTGATAAAGCATATGACACATGATACAGAGTGAAAGTTATATAGATTTCGCTAAGTTCAAAGTGTTAGAGAGAAAAATATATAAGTGATTCGATTCTTGTTTCGATCATTAGATTTCTCCAAAAATTTGATCCATTGTTGTATGAGTGTAATTGCAAAGCACTTATCAATAAAATTTTCTATTCTTCAACATTCATTTACTCAATATTCATAAAGAATAGCATCCTAGAGGAGGTTCTGTACGAGTCGAGACCGAATTCAAAGTAGATGTAGGAATTGCGAAAATTGACAACTCCCATTAAAGAGTGGATATGGTTTGATCCACTTTAGCTTTCACTTGAATACCTTACAACTTTACTTTGCTTTCTAGTTATACTTTCTAATTAGAAGTTTATGATATGTCTATGTGTCATAACGAGTATTTCATCTTGCATCACTTATATTAATGAAGTTATATGCTTTCAAGTTGAGTTTAAGAGTAGTTTCGGGGTTAACAAGATTTTGTATAATCACTAGATCTGTGATTATAATGTTGTTTAGTGAGCCAACATTTTTGGAGTGGTAACTTGCTAAATATGGCTACATGAGAGCGACCCATACTAAGCATAGTATTATTGTTATCCAGGTTTTTATAAGAGTCATAATTCGTTTACCCTAGATTTTGAAAAGTTATTTCATGTGTTACTCTGCAGTGAATTATAGGACATTTGGGCATCTAGAACCGAGTTTGTTGAAGTTATCTAGTGCATAAAACATTCTTGATTATTTTGCATATTTTACTCTACTATACTTGTTTTTAGAGAATATCTATATGCTTTGCATCTTCTCTAATTTGTTCATGCATTTATCCATTCATCAGTCTACCATTTAAAACTTTCAACTTATATTATTTGCTTTTATTCCGTAACTCTAGTTGATCCTTAGGACCGAATTCCTTACCTGTGGGATCAATATCTTTTAAAACTACATCGTAACTGTATACTTGCAATTATCATCATTTTTCTATTTGATAAGTGGTACTGACAACACCTGTTCATATTTAGAAATTTTATATTATCAGTAGAAAAGTGGCGAATAGCCTACTAGAGCTTGCCTTGTGAAAGGGAGCCGTGGGTTAGTCCGTGGGTCCAAGTTACCCGCATGGCTAACCCGCTCTTGGGATGGGAATATTCAATCCCACATTGAGTTTTAAGGGGAGTCTAACACTCCCTCTTTTCCCTATATATAGGCCTCTTATTCTCTTTATTTCACACACTTCAGCTCAGCTTTTCTCTTTGAGTTCGACATCTCTTTCTTCGTGCATTGTGCGAAATCCTTCATGAGTTTTCTCCAAAAAAAGAAGAATTCTTTAGAAGTCTCTTTCTATTTGAAGTGAGCCTTCTCAATTTATATTTTCAGGTTGGTCTCCGAGCTATTTAATAGCTGGTGTCTGCTAATAAGTTCTATCTCAACGAGGTTTTGGTTGGTGAAGATCCGTGTAGATCAATCATAGAGGCTATCCTAGTTTGGAGGCTCTTGCTAACGAAGTTCTACCAAATTTCTCTAAGGGAACACCACATCTAAAAGAGAAAGAGAAGTGTACATTAACTGTAATGTTCTAAACTTATATGCTAGGTTTCTTTTATAAGTTTTATGAACCTATCAGCATCCATGGAACGTTTTAACTTAGAATTTATCAATCATGGCATGCTTAGGAGATCCTTTAGGTTAATTTTAATTTTGAAATTTTACCTTGTAATGTTACTTGTTTCAATTACTATCTTGACTAACCAGTAGTGGTATTAGAGCCCACCTTATGCTATGCATGATTGACAATAATATGTTAAAATAATATTTTCTAAGAATTGATTAAAGTATGCTATGCATGACTTAGGTTTCAACTCCTGTTTTAGAAAAATATGTGATAACTAGATTAAGGTTTTGCTCAAACTTAATCTAGGTGATTATCATATAAATTAGTAATGTTTTACCACACGTGTAAATATTTTGATTGAGGGTCATCCCTTACTTCACTCAATTAAAGAACGAAATCTTTAATCATAGTTGTCCATAATACAATGAATCGAAATGCCCGTGGTTATTTTTGCAATGATTGGACTTAGCTTTTCATTTACTTTAAGGGGGCCTCTCTTACTTGGAAATCTCCATCGTTATTAGATTCAAAAGTACCCAAGGGACTTTTATGACTTAGTCGATTTCTAGTATGGGAATTGGATTCTTCATATGGTTTTACAAATGTGGGTTAAGTTGTTAAATTAAAATTTATAGACATAGATGCAATAACTTAAACATGGACGTTGTTTATTTTGCATGCTATGAGGAGTCTTGGCATAATGAAATGATTATAATATACCAATCCCGAGCATGTTCCCTTAGTTAATAATTCCAAATAGCCTGGAATTATTATTTTCATAATCATTTCCGTAGTCTAAGACCTAGACTAGGGCAAGACTAGCTGCACCAATAAAATCCCTACAATGATATTAAGGCAATATATAGTCTTCTCATCATAAGTTATGATATGAATCTTATTAACGGATGGAAGCACATGTACAACTTGTCTTCCCTTAACATGTGTTTGGTCATGAGACTAGATGAGGTTAATGCCTTAACCAAAATGGTTTAGTTGTCCATATCATTGGAGCTAATGTCAGATTGGAGACACATTTGAGGAGTTGTACAATTGGGTACGCACATCTCGAGAAAGAAAACTCAAATTGATTAGCAATTGCATGGTATGCAAATGGATGGGTTCCAACCATAGTTATCTTGTTATAGCTTAACCTGCTATAGAGGGGGTCATTATGAGTGGCTATGGATGCTACCTACTAAGGAAAATTGGTTGAACCAAATTTCCCGAATTTAAATAGAAGGTGCTATTTGAATATCGAGAAAATAGTAGGAATTATTTGTTTAATTAAAGATCTTATATTAAATGCATGTATATATACTAATGTCTAAACAAATTCTATCTTATATCTACGTTGAACAATGAATCCGAACGTAAATCTCTATCCGATATTGATAATAAATTGATAAGGTTCAATTTTGACCACTGGTTCAAAGCTCTTAAAAAGGAGCTTGAGAAAAGCCACATGAATTATGTTCTAGATAATCCTGAACCAGTCAATCCTGATGCTGAGGCTTCTATCCAAGAGAAAGAAACATATCTTAAGCATAAGAAGGATGCTTTCATGGTGTCACTAGTGATGCCTAAAACCATGAGCTTAAAGCTTAAGAAGCAGAATGAAGGTATGGACATAAAATCCATGATGATTCATCTTGGAGGACTTCATGAGGGTATGAGAGTTGAATGGAATGAAATATTGAGATTCCTCTATAACTCTAGGAGAGATGATGAGATCCTGGCCACTGAGCGATGCATAAAATACTTATAGCATTCAAGGAGATTTGTTCATATAAGAATCGAGAGAGATTCCAAGCATGCCATACAACCTATTATAGAAAGTCTGTCTGATAAATATTCACCTTTTGTGAAAGATTATCTTATATCAAGGAAGACTAGCAAGACATATGAGTTTATCAAGAGACTTAGAAGTTTTGAAGAAGGTCTGAGGGCTAGAGGAATAGGTCCCTTAGAAAGTAAAACTTGCATCAAAGGTAAAGGTTTAAAATCCATCAATAGAAAGGTAAAAAATGTGGTTATCAAAGGAATATGTTTCATGCGTGAAAGGCTCGAACACTGGAAATATGATTGCAAAGCTTTGATTTCTGAACAGGTGAAGAAGCGGCCAAGTGAGGCATCTACTTCAGGTATTTTCATGATAGAGAGTTTCTCTACAGTTCCCTATGAGTTTACTTGGGTATTAGATATTGGTTTAGGTACTCATATCTGTACTTTTATGCAGGGATTATGGAATAGTAGGAGGCTTGCAAAGAGGGAAATGGACTTAAGAGTTGGAAATAGAGCACGAGTTGTTGCAACAGCTGTAGGGACATATAGACTTCATTTGCCTAGTGGCCTAGTTTTAGTTTTACATAATTGCTGTTATATTCATGTTGTCACTAAGAATATTATTTCTATTGCGTGTTTAGCAACATAGGGATTTGAAATTTTATTTTCAAATAATAAATGTCAAATTCAACGTGATAATGTTCTTTTTGCTTGTGGAATATCTATTGATGGCATTTATGTTCTAGATACTAAAATTGAAATTCTAAATATGAACATTGTTAAGAAATTGAGATTGGATAATGAGAAATCCTAATACTTATGGCATTGTCATCTAGGCCATATAAATGGGACTCGCTTAACTAAGTTACAAAAATTTAAAGACTTGGGCCCAATGGATTGGGAATCCTATAGTGCGTGCAAACCTTGTTTGAATGGGAAGATGACTAAGAAACCTTTCCATTGAAAGGGTCAACGTGCCAAGTGCTTTGGAAATAATGCATTCCAATGTATGTGGTCCAATGAGTGTTAAGACATATGAGGGTTTCGTCTTCTTCATAACCTTTATTGATGATTACTCATGATATGGTTATTTGTACCTTATGAGGCACAAGTTTGAGAGTTTTGAGAAATTTAAAGAGTTCAAAACAAAAGTAGAGAAACAACTTTGGAAAATTATCAAGACCTTTCAATCTGATCGATGCGGTGAATACTTAAGCCAAGATTTTCAGGATTATCTAAGGGATAATGGTATTTTATCCTAGTGGACACCTCCTTATACACCCCAACACAATGGAGTGTCCTAAAGGAGAAATCGAACCCTACTCGATATGGTTCGGTTCATGATGAGCCAAGAAGAACTCAACAAATCCTTTTGGGGTTATGCACTTAAGATTGAAGTTTATATTCTAAATAGAGTACCCTCTAAATCAATTGATCAAACTCCATACGAATTATGGTATGGTAAGAAACCCTCTCTTTCTCACCTAAGAGTTTGGGGATGTCCTTCTTACTAAAGAGGATAAGTTCAGATAAGCTGGGTGCTAAGTCTAACATGAGTTTATTTGTAGGTTACCTAAAGGGGACTATGGGGTACTGATAAGTGTATAATTACACTTATTATCATGATATTTCTATATATTAAATGATATAGTTTAGAGTCATTTTATACTTCATATAAAAAATTTGATGTGGTATGTAGTTGTTTTTTATGCAAATGCAGAAACTAGGTAAATCTTGGGAGTGAAATGATCGAAAGTGGAATTCTATGTAAAAAGAGTGAAAAAGGTGCAAAAAGATGCATAGAACATAAGGATTTGGCTTAGGATCGAAGTTTTCAAAGATCGGTAAAGTTGCAAGAAGAATTTTAAAGAAAAACACAATTCACGGTCATGACACCCATTCAAGGTAGCGACTTATTATTCTTCAAAATAGAATGTTTTCAACCATTAATCACGATCGCAACATGAGATTCGCGATCGTGACTTGTGATGGTTATTGGTAAACTCTTCTCAACTACCAACAACCGGATAAAAATGATCAACCGCCATCAACTACCAAATGAAAAGATACCTTTTGGAAGTCAACCAATCATAAAAAGGTGCCTTTCCATTGTGGATATGGATCAGACTTTGTATCTAATCACAATGAATTGATGCAACTCTTCGCCAATGGACACGACTCTTCGTTTGGATAGACGCAACCCTTTGTACTCTATAAATAGGGTTCAAATCTAACCAATTTCATGGGTGGAAATGTATGCATATAGTAGAGTGCAAAAATACACGATAGAGAGTAGAAATTGTATAGATTTCGTTAGTTCAAAGTGTTAGTGAGAAAGATGTATAAGTGATTCGACTCTTATTTCGATCACTAGATTTCTCCACAAATTCGAGTGATTGTTGTATGAGTGTAATTGCAAATCATTTATGAATAAAAGTTTTTGTTCTTCAACATTCATTTATTCGATATTCACAAAGAATAGCATCCTAGCGGAGGTTCTGTACAAGTTAAAACTGGATTCAAGGTAGATGCAGGAATTGTGGGAATTGACCACTCCCATTAAAGAGTGGATATGGTTTGATCAAATTTAGCTTTCACTTGTATACCTTAACACTTTACTTTGTTTCCTGCTTATACTTTCTGATTCAAAGTTTATAATATGTCTATGTGTCATAACAAGTATTTCATGTAGCGTCATTTATATTAATCAAGTTATATGCTTTTGAGTTAACTTTAAGAGTGATTTCAGGGTTAACAAGATTGTGTATAATCACTGGATCTGTGATTATAACACTGTTTAGTGAGCCAACATTTTTAGAGTAGTAACTTGCTAAATATGGCAATATGAGAGCGACCAATACTAAGCATAATATTAATGTTATCCAGGTTCTTATAAGTGTTATAATTCGTTTACCCTAGATTTAGAAAAGTCATTTCATGTGTTGCTCTGTGGTGAATTATTGAATATTTGGGAGTCTAGAACCTTGTTTGTTAAAGTTACCTAGTGTAAGAAATATACTTGATGATTTTGCATTTTTCTCTACTATACTTGCTCTTAGGGAATATCTATATAGTTTGCATATTTTCTAATCTGTATATACATCTATCCACCAATCTAACCCTCAGTTATCTTATTTTCTTTTATTCCGTAACTCTAGTTGGTCCTTAGAACCGAATTCCTTCCCTGTGGGATTGATATCTTTTAAAACTGCATCGAAATTGTATACTTGCAATGGTCACCATTTTTCTATTTTGATAAGCGGTATTGATAACACCTATTCATATTTTGAACTTTTATGTTATCGGTAGAGAAGTGGGGAACAAGGGTTTTGGCATCATTATAGAATATAAGCCCTCAGAATTAGTAGAGTCAAAACCTTGCGATCAAGTATTCCTTCTATAATCCCAAAGAACAAAAAGTCCTTGTTTCTATAAATGCTCAATTCTTCGAGAATGAGCATATACTGGCAAAAGCTAGTGGCAGCAATCTTGAGTTAGTCACTTAAGAAGATAAAATAGACAATCAAATGATTATTCCTACACCTGTTACATAAGATAATGTAAGCACAGAACAACCTACTATAATACCGACATTACGTAGGTTAGATCGGGCTCCAATCGGTTCCGAGAGATAAGGGTTTCTCATCACTGATGATAAACATCTCTTTCTTATGGAAGATGATGAGCCCAAGACTTACAAGAAGGCAATGGAAGGCTTAGAATCTGACAATTGGTTTGCAGCCATGAGGTCAGAGATTTAATCCATTTACAAAAATCAAATTTGGAGCTTGATTGATGCTCAAAGTGGGGTTAAGCCCATAGGATGCAAATGGATTTTCAAGAAGAAAGCTGACATGGACGGTAACGTAGTTACCTATAAAGCAAGGCTGGTTGCAAAATGTTATAGTAAAAAAGAAGGCATTGACTATGATGAAACCTTTTCAATGATGGCCATACTGAAGTTTATCAAGATACTCCTTGCCATCGCTGCTCATTTCGATTATGAGATTTGGCAGATGTATGTGAAAACAACATTCCTTAACGGGATTCTGGAATGTGTATATGGCACAACCCGAGGGTTTTACATCTAAGAATGGCTCGAAGGTATGAAAGTTGCAAAGATTTATATATGGACTTAAGCAAACATCAAGGAGTTGAAATATTAGGTTTGACGAGACAATCTGAGAAATTGGTTTTGTGTCAAACATTAATGAGCCCTGTGTATATAAGAAGGCTAGTGGGAGTGCGGTCGTTTTCCTTGTATTACATGTCGATGACACATTACTGATAGGAAACAATAGTCCTTTTCTTCAAACAGTTAAGTCATGGTTGTCAAAGAAGTTCTCCATAAAAGACCTTGGTGAAGCAACTTTTATACTTTGTATAAAGATCTGCTAAGATAGATCTAGAAGGCTGCTAGGTCATTCGCAAAGTACATACATATAAAAGGTTTTTTCTAGATTTAACCTTGAGCAGTCAAGAAAGGGGTATCTCCAAATATCTCACGGGATTAACCTTTCTAAATCTGAGTGTTCGAGAACACAAGAGGAGAGACTACGCATGAATGGAATACACTATGCCTCAGTAATAGAATCCATCATGTATGCTATGGTATGCACTCGGCTTGACGTCTCACATGTACTGAGCATCACAAGAAGATTTCAATCTGACCCAGGTGAGAAGCAGTGGATGGCTGTTAAAACTATCTTTAAGTACTTGCGTAGGGACTTACCCAGGTGAGAAGGTGATCTCTCTTTGGAGGGATAAATTGACATGAGTTTTTCAATCTGACAAGGATGATTATAAGTCCTAATCGGGGTATGTGTTTATGTAAAATGGAGAGGTAGTTGTTTGGAAAAGTTTTAAATAGGATACGACTACCAATTCAACCCAAGAATTTTAGTATATAGTTGCTTTAGAAGCGGCTAAGCAAGCTATTTGGTTTAAGGGATTTATTTGTGATCTCAGTGTGGTATTCTGCATTGTAAATCCAATAGCGATCTATTACGATAATAATGGGGCTATTGCTCAGGCAAAGGAACCATGGTCTCGTCTGAGAAATGGACATGTACTTAGAAAGTACCATCTCATTCAAGAGATGGTACCCAGACCAGATATAGATTTAGAATACATCCCAATAGATCAAAATCTAGCGAATGGACTAACTAAGCCATTGACTCAAGTTAAACATGACCAACATGTTAATGAGTATGGCATGAAGCACATGGGCAATTGGATCTAGTTCAAGTGGGAGATTGTTAGACATGATGTATATCCTAGAGGTAATTAGGATGATATGTCTTAATTCGTTATAATGTACAGACCATTTCGGATTATTATTAATAATAATTAAGGCATCTTTCTATCTTATCGGTGTTTTCAATTTATTTTGTATTTCGTTGGTATCATATATGTATAGTATTATATATATGCGCATTGATAAGACAAGTTCATGATTACTTAATAGCGTAAAAGTGCAAGGACATAGAGGGAGCTATGTGGTGTGAGAACTGCATATATGTGGTACTATGAATAGTCTAAATATCCCTAGTCACAGTTTCATTGAGATTGGACATCAATGGAATGGACAGACTGGCATGTGTAGGCTCACTCCTTGGATTAGATCCAAGCAGTCGATCTCACAAGCTAAAGGTGATACCTTGAGTTAACACATGAATGTATTCGGGTAATACATTGGAGACCACTATAAGATAGACACTCTGAAATAATTATATTCATGTGTTGGTGTCATGTCATATTGCAGTAGCAGTACAAGTATCATCAGACCTGAGATACCGGTTACCTTATATAGGAGTTTCTATACTTTGGGTCATGCTTATTCATACCCTGGCGATTAGGATGATATAGGTGATTACGGGTATGGTGATGATCATATGTTGGGAAGCTAAGTAGTCAAGATGGGATCCATCGCTCCAAATATAGTGATATAATGGGAGATATACCTTAGGGCCCCTTGTTGAAGTGACACACTCATAAACCTCTGATAAGAGTATAAGATTGATAGAACAGGGTTTCTAGTCAATCTTGATACATAAAGGCGAGTAGTGTTCTTTGTGAACAAGTCTAATTCCAGGATAGCTATGGCTATTATATGAGTTGACACTTAATCTAAGCTCAATAAACTAGATGGTACTTAACCTAATGGAAGGAGTGTATTATATTGGTTACTATTGCAGAATTGGATCAAGTCATTGATACCTGATGTTCAAAGTATCAAGGGATCATATACCTTTACTAGAAAGCCCATTTGATTGTCTAGAGCTATCAGGTTCTATATTGGTCTGGAAAACTAAGCCTAAAGGTTCCTAGATGGGAAGCCAAGTTTAGGTTAACCTCTAACAACTTTATACTTCGGGATCCTATGAGGTTACACACTTTGGGTTTTTACCGGACTAAGTAAAGAACCCATAGACTTGGTCTATACTGAGAATATTTGTTTGTCAAATTCATTAGATAAATTATTAATTGGTTGGACCAAATAAATAATTAAAGGGAATAAAGAGAAAAATAGGGAAAAGCGCACGGAGCGTAGCAAGGGAGTTTTTCATGTGGCAAGTGGGCCCCAAATGAACTAGGGATGTTCGGAGTGGGGCTTGTGTAGCTTCCCTGTGAGCTAAAAAGCTCACAGGGTAAGCCTGTGCATGGTGCCATAGCAGCGCTTGCACAAGCTTGCTATGCAAGATCGCTTGCACGGTACGCATGGCTGCAAGTAGGGGCTTGCGATACAAGGCAAACCCACTAGGGTTTGCCTTGTGAAAGGGAGGCATGGGTTAGCCCATGGGTCTAAGTGACCCAGGCGGCTAACCCCCTTGTGGGATGAGCATATTCTCATCCCACATTGAGTTTTAGGGGAAGTTTAACACTCCCCCTTTTCCCTATATATAGGCCTCCCATTCTCTTAATTTCACACACTTCAGCTCAGCTTTTCTCTCTAAGTTTAACATCTCTTTCTTCATGCGTTGTGCGAGATCCTTCTCAAGTTTCTCCAAACAATGAAGAATTCTTTAGAAGGCTATATCTATTTGAATTAAGCCTTTTTAGTTTATATTTTCGGTTGGTCTTCAAGCGTTCTAGTAGCTGGTGTCTACTAATGGGTTCTACCTCAAAGAGGTTTTGGTCGGTGAAGATCCATGTAGATTAATCATAGAGGCTATCCTAGTTTGGAGGCTTGTGCTAATGAAGTTTTGTCGAATTGCTCTAAGGGAACGTCTCATCAAAAAGAGAAAGAGAAGCAATGGAATGTTTGAACTTAGATTATATCAATCATGGTATGCTTAAGAGATCCTTTAGGTTAATTTTAATTTTTGAAATTCCTCCTTGCAATGTTGCATGTTCAATTGCTATTTTAACCATCATGTTCCATATGTGAGTGTTGTGGGTAGACTAATGTATGCTATGTTGTATACGAGACCTAATATATGTCATACAATTGGCATGGTTAGCAGATTTCAATGTAATCCAGGACATGGACATTGGATAGCTCTAAAGAGAATTCTATGGTAAATATTCTCTATGTTATCAAGGCAAGGATCTACATTTGAAAGGATATGCTAATGCAGACTAGGCTGGAGACATGGATGAGAGAAAATCCACATCTAGTTATCTCTTGCTAGCTAATGGCGCAATATCATGGAGTAGTAAGAAACAAACTTGTGTTGCCCTATCAACGATGGAAGTAGAGTATGTGTCATACGCTTTTGTAGTCCATGAAGCTGTATAGTTAAGAAGATTCATGAATCATCTTTATGTTCCTTCTGCAAATGCTCCTGTTGTGATCAATAGTGATAGTCAATCTGCTATAGCATTTGCTAAGGATCAAAGGTTTCATAGAAAATCTAAGCATATAAAAATTAAGTATCACTTTGTTAGGGATGCTATAGAATGCAAAGAAGTTATCATAAAATATGTTTCAACTCATGAGATGGTAGAAAATCCCCTAACCAAACCTATCACAAGAGATGCTTATGTAAAACATACTAGGTCTCAAGGTTTATTCTGGATCCAAATCATATGATTTTGTATGTTTGATAACATATCATTCAATAAAGATTGAATTTTACAATACATGAGTGCAAATATTATTTGTTAGTATTTGCTGTCAATATTTTAAGATGCATGTCCAACAGAGAAATAGCTTACTCACATGAGTGTTTACCCTTTTTTTATCATTAGTTGATAGATGAGGAGGATGAGTCTATTTTTTTAACAATGAGAACTTGTTCAATAATAAAAGCTGTCTTACTTCAAATATGAAAAAAGTTTTCATTAAAGTGTAAGATTCTCATATTTGCAATAGGCAAGTATGTAAGAGTTTATATGCAATCTAAAGATGGACATGCTATGAGTAGCATGAACCTATTCTTTCTTTATAACCGAAAGTAGTTCATAAAGTAACCAAATTACGGTTAGATGTTTTGACACATCTAACTTATGCTTTTGTACATTGTTAGTGAGACATGCACTTATTTCCAAAGAAAAGCATGTTTTCATACCATATGCGCTTATCGACCATGAGATGGAAAAGTAATGATCTCAACTTAGTGTGAGACTCATGTAATAAAATTATGGTTTTGTTAGAAATAATATCCTTATGATCCTAACTTATTCTAAAAGTATAGTTTAATGTGGCTATCTTAGAAGGAGACTTTAAAGAGGTTAAGTATGATTTGACCTTGGATTTTCCCAGCTACATAAGTGAGTTAGATTATGATGGAAACAATATAATAAGAGGAGAAGATTACTATGTGTTTACATCTTGAGTTTCTATACTTCAAAACCCGGGTAGTTATGCACATATGTGTAACTGTGATAATAGTGAATTGTAGAGATCAAATGATTACAGTTGATGTGATATGGAATCTAGGATAAGGTGTTGGTTAATCAAGATAGTAATTGAACATGCATAAACATTAAAGCGGAATTTCAAAAACTTAAAATTACTTGAGGATCTCCTAAGTATGCCATGATTGTTATAATCTAGATTAAAATGTTCCATAGATGCTATTAGGTTTATAAAACAAATAAAAGAGACCTAGCATTTAAGGGATAAAAGCATTACCAGTTGATGCGTGCTTGATCTCTCTTTTGGTTGTAGCATTCCTGATAAGTGTATATTTACACATATCACCATAATATTTTCAATCATAAAACGATATGGTTTAAATCATTTTATACTTCATATAAAAGATTTCACGTGGTATGTAGTTATTTCTTAGGCAAATGCAAGTACAGGGTAAATCTTGGAAGTAAAATTATCAAAATGTAATTCTATGTAAAAAGAGTGAAAAAGGTGATAAAAGATGCGTGGAACTTAAGGAATTGGAAAAGGATCGAAGATGTCAAAGATTGGTAGAAATCGCAAAGAGGAATCATGTGAAAAAGGCATGTCACGATTATGACACATATATCATGGTCGTGACTTATTATCCTTCACAACAGAAAGTTTCCAACCAAGTATTCATGGTCTTGACAAACATTTGCTGTCATGACCATGATGATTTTTTGGTCAACTCTTCTCTTCTTTTAACCACTGGATAAGAACGATCAACCGCCATCAACTACCAAATGAAAAGACATCTTTTGGAAGTGAACCAATCATGAAAAGGTGCCTATCCTTTGTGGATAAGGATAAGACCTTTCATCTAATCACAATGAAGTGATGCAATTCTTCGCCAATGGATACAACTCTTTATTTGGATAGACGTAACCCTTCGTACTCTACAAATAGGGTTTAAATCTTACCATTTTCATGTGGATTGAGTGGGTGGTGTTGTGTGGAAAAATAGTGCATAATGTGTGCATAGATAGAGAGTGAAAATATCAAGATTTCGCTACATTCATAATGTTAGCGAGAAAATGTATAAGTGATTCGAACCTTATTTTGATGACTAGACTTCTCTACATATTCAAGTGATTGTTGTATAAGTGTAATTGCAAATCACATATAAAAGTTTTCGTTCATCAATATTCGTTTATTCAATATTCACAAAGAATAGCATCCTAGGGAGGTCATATACTAGTCGAGACCGAATTCAAAGAAGACACAGGAATTGCGGCAGTTGACGACTCCCATTAAATAGTTGATACGGTTTGATCATTTTAGCTTTTCCTTGCATACCTTACAACTTTGCTTTGTTTTTTACTTATACCTTCTATTTCGAAGTTTATGATATGTCTATGTGTCATAATGTGTATTTCATGTTGAGTCTTTTATATTAATCAAGTTATATGCTTTTGAGTTAACTTTAAGAGTGATTTCGGGGTTAACGAGATTGTGTATAATCATTGGATCTATGATTATAACGCTATTTAGTGAGCCAACATTTTTGGAATGGTAACTTGCTAAATATGGCTACGTGAGAGCGACCCATACTAAGCATAGTAGTATTGTTATTCAAGTTTATATAATCATCTTCATTCGTTTACACTAGATTTAGAAAAGTCATTTCATGTGATGCTCTGTGGTGAATAATTGAATATCTGAGTGTCTAGAATCGAATCTGTTAAAGTAGTCTAGTGTACGTAATATCTTTGATGATTTTGCATGTCTTCTTTGCTAAACTTGTTCTTAGGGATAATCTATACCAATTTCTTCTACTCTAATCTATTTATACATTTATATTTACCATCATATTCCAACCAACCCAACTAAAATAAAATAATCTATTTTATTTTCTTTGTTCCGTTTCTCTTGTTGATCTTTAGAACTGGTTCCTTCCCTATGGGATCAATATCTTTTAAAACTACATCGTAACTGTATACTTGCAGTGGTCATCATTTTTCTATTTGATAATCGGTACTGTCAACACCTGTTTATATTTAGAACTTTTATCTTATCTGTAGAAAAATGGGGGATAAGGTTTTGGACTTGTTTATAGAATATAAGCCCTCAGAATTAGTAGAGTCAAAAACTTGTGAACAAGTTTTTGGCACCGTTGCCGAAGAAGGCAAGTGTGTTCTAGAGATCTAATTGCTGGAGATACGGTACGTTTTCTAATTATATATATTTATTTCTTTCCTAAACTATATAATTTGTCAACCCTAACTTGGATGTGGAAAGAATATGAATTAATCATCTTAGAGGTGATACATCATATTATTACATCTAAATTCTTGATAAATAAAAGAATTTCTTCTATTTTTCCTATTCGTGTTCGTGACCCCCATTCATGCTCGTGTATTCCTGATTAAAAATTTCTATTTCTCAAAATCTGTAAGTCACGATCGCTACTAATAATCACGATCGCTACTTGTACGATAACTGTAGTAGTTGAGCAGTTATTCGGCAGTTATTCCACTACCTTCGGTAAATTGATGCACGACTGTTCATCAATTACTCACTTCTGCAATCTGAATTTTTGTTTTTCCAAACACAAATCTATTCCAAATCTAAAATTTCCTCATTCCTTTCCAATCTTTCTTTCTTAAAAATGGTTATACCAAACAAATCCAGTCTAGTTCCACTGATGAATCTTCAAGAATGGTACAAGGCTCCTTTCCCAATCCATTCGAGAGAAAAGGGAAACCATTTCAAGGTCATTCAAGATGCAGAGTTCAAAAGTTCCTATACTATCCATAGGAACAGTCTCATTCATCTTGGTGTTTATGATAGAGTTATGTATTATCTCAGAATACTCAACTTTGTCATTTACTCAAACATGACTCTGAGAAATAGTGTAAACAATTGCATGGAGATGTTGGTCACACTAGCGTGGAAGAATGATAGGCATAACTATTTAGTTTATCATCACCATGGTAAAGAGTATAAACTGACGAGGAAGGCTCTTGAGAAGTATATGGGATTTCCAAGGGATTGCTTCAACGAGATGCTTCCTGGATGGGATCTTGTACCAACCTGGAATTGCTTGACTAGCCAAACCGAGTTCAAATAAGAATCTGCCTACAGCTGGTGGATTCATGATCCTTGTTTGCTTACATTACACTTTTATTTAAGTGGTGCATTATTTGGCAAGTCTAATTTCGATCTTGTCATTCCTGAAGAATTATTCATGATTGAAGTAATTTGGAATGACACACCTGTTGATATTTCGGGGATTATGATGGAGACACTTATGTCTATCGCTCAAAATCCCGGAATAACATAATATGTGTGTCGGATGATGGCGAATATGTTGGGCCAGATTGTGAGAATCCCCTATACCACAGAATTCTTTACTAGTGAAGACGTGATTTCAGAATTAACAACGGAAGTCTTCTTCAAGCATGATTTTCTGGTTAAGTTCATTGGAGAAGATAGAATAACCTATGATTGGAGATCATGGGATGAAAGGGTGGAAGTTGACAGACACAAAGAGAGGGAAATTGCATAGGAGGAGGAGCGCAAAGTTTCCAACCTCCACGGAAGTTAAATGAACTTATGGAAGGGCAGATTTCAATCCATAGGAAAATTGATGAAATTCATACTTTGATGATTGATTTAGAGCGAGATCTAAGGGAATCTTACTACAAGATTAACCAAATGATAGAACTGCTTCCCTTTGAATAAATTTCATCTTTTCATTTAGATTTAGGAATTTGTACAGTTTATTTTTGTTTTTATTTCTTTGTTTGTTTGTTTACTTAATTCTATAATCATTTGTTTAAAAATAAATATTTATGTCTATTTTTGTGTGTTTATTCTTCTAAGTTATTTTAGGACTAAGTCTAACAATTAAAGGAATTGAAGAAATTAAGAAGGTCGCGATCGTGACACAGATCGCGCTCGTGACAATTTGCAGTGAAACTTTATGTTTCTATCGTGAGGAAAGTCACAATAGTGATAAGCCTTCACGATTGTGACATGGGAAAATTAAAACCATTAAAGATCACGATTTGACACGCGATAAATGGCTGAAACCACCATTAATGGCTAGTTTTGAGCAATAAAGGCTATATTGACTATTTTAGCCAATTAGAGACCTTTTAGAACTCTATAAATATGTCTAAGTTGAACCCTAGCCACCACAACCTTAAAAAAAGCTTACAAAAATTCTGAATTTCTTTATCTTCACTCTTCTACATTCAAAACCTTTTTGAACCCTTTATTTCAAAACACAAAAAAACCAATATACCTCATGTTAAAGTAACCGCAAATAGAAGACAAATCCCTAATTATCAACAAGATTTCAGATGTCCTTTTCCTATTTATTCACGAGAAGAAGGAAAAAGATTCTAAATTCTCAACAAATTGGAAATTAATGGCATGATTTTTCTTGATATGGTTTTCTTGGACATAATGGGACTCCAAGAGCAAATGGGGATGTATATTGCTAATCTTGGTTTGAGCATGTTTGTGGAGATGAGATTTCCACAAAATCATGATTGGATTTTAGAATGTTTAGTGACATTCAATTTTGAAGACAAGAGGAAGAGGGCAATTCAATTTAGCAACCAAGGCATAAAATACACTGTCATGAGAGAGATGATGAGTGCTTGGTTCGGGTTCGAAATTGAAAAGTCATTGAGCATGATAGATTCTTTTCGAGCAAACCAAGTTTGGGCAGATTTAACTGGTAAGAGAACTTTCGACCCCAAAAATTCTACCAATAAACTTATTAAGGATGAGTGCATTCTTCTACTCCACAAATATCTTTCCACTTCGGTATTTTGTCAAGTAGAGAATACCAAAGTCCAAAAGAAATATTTGTTTGTTCTTTCTTGTGCTTTGATGAAGTAAAAAGCGAAATTCATGGATATCATATGGGATATGATGAAGAAGAATTCTACATGCATGAGAAACAAGATTGGAGCGGCTGAAATTATCACCGCTATCATCTTGG
Source organism: Euphorbia schlechtendalii (assembly GCA_949673415.1). Taxonomy (NCBI): domain Eukaryota; kingdom Viridiplantae; phylum Streptophyta; class Magnoliopsida; order Malpighiales; family Euphorbiaceae; genus Euphorbia; species Euphorbia schlechtendalii. The sequence continues at coordinate 17,880 of CATIWQ010835974.1, forward strand.
GTGCAAGAGGAGAACTCCCCTATGTCCAGCAACCGGGTGAGTATTTTCGCTATATGGATGGGACTTACTTAAAGAATACTAGACTTCTTCAAGAGAATGATGGTGTATATTCTTTCTACTCCCACTCCAACCACACCAAGAAGCTAATCTTGGCTCATGAAGATTCTTCCGTCTGACCATCTAATCCAACCATTAGCCGTCGAGATGGAAAAGTTCCAATGATAGGGGAAGAAGATGATGAAGAAGAAGAAGCTCTGGAAGATTGGAAGGCGAACATGCAACAAAAATTAGACAATTGCCAAGTAGAACTTGGAGTAATGAAGAAGGATATAAAGATTCTAAAGAAAAGTAATAAATCGATGCTTCGAAAATTACTATCTTTTTTTAGAAAACAAAATTGTTAATTTACTCCTAGTCCCTCGAATTCTCCTTCACATTAGACGGGTTTACTCTTTTCTTTACTTTTTCTTTTTCAAATTTTTAGACTAGTTGCTAATTGTTTGTTTTTAAATTTATAATTTTAATAAAGTATTCCATAATGAGGACATTGTGTTCTTTGGTATGGGGGGTGCTTGTAAAACAATCCTTAAAAATTAAAAAAATAAATAAAATGAAAAAAATCGAAGAATTTGAAATTTTTTTTTATTTTTGTGTTATTTATTCATTATCCATACCTATACTATACTAACATTTGTCCAAGGTTATTTTGAGTGTTATTAGGTATTACAAGTTTGTTAGTGCAAACTTCGGACAAAATTTTTGTTTCGATTTGAGCGCATGTTGAATTTAAGAGCTTATTAGCACAACATTTATCAATTTAGCAAGGATGAGTGGTGAGTAAAATTCGAAAGTAACATTCCAAGTAAGTTTCGATATACATTTCAATGCAACATGAATTAGTATAAGTTGTAGAGTTTTAGTTTAATGCTGCTGATAAGTTTTAGTGGAGTAATATCTAGTATTGTTCTTACTATGAGTTTTATATGCAAATCTCGAATAAGTCTTATAAGTATAGTGTTGTTAATGTATTGGGAAACTATAGCCATAATACTTTGAAATTGAACAATAAAGGATGACGGTATTGAGAGAAAAAAATCAAAAGAAAGAGAGGATAACCAATGAGTGATATATGCAAATCTCGAATAAGTCTTATGCAATAGGTGAGGAATGGTACGGAGCAGAAACTGCAACCATTCAATGAGTGAAAAAAAAGAAAAGTAGCATAGCACGAAACATATGCTTAAAAGAAAAAAAATGAGAGAAAGTGGTATGGAGCATAAATTGCAACCACTAAAAAAGGAGAAGAGTTGTATGGAGCATAAAATGCAACCACTATATGTTTAGCATCCTAGGTTACCTAAAAATACCTTGAGATCAAAATTATTCAAAGTGTACTCCCTTTGTCCTTTATACTTTATGCTATACTTAAGAGAAGGAAATATTCGAGTATGTATATAACACTTTTATAAAGAAGCGATTCGGTTGAACCTCCATTAAGAGTAAAGGTATGCAACTAGACTATATAAATTGCACATTACTAATTTTTAGGAAATGACATTATTTGACTTGAATATTATGCAATGTGGAATGTGGTAGTCATTACAATAGTCTTTTACCAAATAAGGTACGAACTTGCATTATTATTCTATACACTTCTGTTGTTTACTGTGAGGACAAGGCAAAAGTTAAATGTCGGGGTCTGAAAAGTGTGTATTTACACTTATTATCACAATATTTTTAATCATAAAATGATATGCTTTAAGTCATTTTATACTTCATATAAAAGATTTCACGTGGTATGTAGTTGTTTTTTTATGCAAATGAAGGTACTGGGTAAATCTTGGAAGTAAAATGATTCAAATGGAATTCTATGTAAAAAGAGTGAAAAAGGTGGAAAAAGATGCGTGGAACTTAAAGAATTGACAAAGGATTGAAGATGTCAAAGATCGGTAGAAATCGCAAAGAGGAATCACGTGAAAAAGGCATGTCATGATCGTGACACATATATCGCGGTCGCGACCTTGACGGTTTTTTGGTAAACTCTTCTCTTCTTTCAATCGCCGGATAAGAACGATCAACCGCCATCAACCTCCATCAACTACCAAATGAAAAGACACCTTTTGGAAGTCAACCAATCATGAAAAGGTGCCTATCCATTGTGGATAAGGATAAGACCTTTCATCCAATCATAATGAAGTGATGCAATTCTTCACTAATGGACACAACACTTCATTTGGATAGACGCAACCCTTAGTACTCTATAAATAGGGTTCAAATCTTACCATTTTCATGTGGATTGAGTGGGTGGTGTTGTGTGGAAATATAGTGCATAGTGTGTGCATAGATAGAGAGTAAAAATATCTAGATTTCACTACGTTCATAGTGTTAGCGAGAAAATATATAAGTGATTCGAACGTTGTTTCGATCACTAGACTTCTCTACATATTCGAGCGATTGTTGTATAAGTGTAATTGAAAATCACTTATCAATAAAATTTTTCGTTCTTCAACATTCGTTTATTCAATATTCACAAAGAATAGAATCCTAGCGGAGGTTCTGTACGAGTCGATACCGAATTCAAAGCAGACGCAGGAATTGCGGGAATTGATGACTCCCATTAAAGAGTGGTTATAATTTGATCAACTTTAGCTTTCACTTGCAAACCTGACAACATTGCTTTGTTTTCTACTTATACTTTCTATTTCAAAGTTTATGATATGTCTATGTGTCATAATGTGTATTTCGTGTTGAGTCTTTTATATTAATCAAGTTATATGCTTTTGAGTTAACTTTAAGAGTGATTTCGGGGTTAACGAGATTGTGTATAAT
>CATIWQ010835983.1:0-10787 GCA_949673415.1 Euphorbia schlechtendalii
GATTTCCTTTTGATTTATATTTTTTAGTATTATTTTGGTATTCAGTGTATTGTCTAGGAGGTATATTTCCTCGATTATAAGTTATAGGAGTAGGTCTATCCCTTGGGGGTTCTAAAGGCGTTTCTGTCTTTATTCCAGATACTCCTTCCATTAATTCTTTCGGTATATTTTTTAAGAATTCTTCTAATTCTTCAGTACCCATTAAATTTCTAGTATAATTACTAATAGTTTCTTCCTCCTCAATTAGTTTTATAAGCATTTCTAAATGTATTCTTTTTTCAAATATGTCTATTATTTCTTGAGGTCTTTTATTTTTATATGCTCTCTCGATCCAATTCTGTCTTTCTTCTACTGATTGATTTATAAATTTTATGACAATTTTATTATAGCTTTCTCTTGTCTTAAAGTATTTTTCGTTGTATAGATCATAAAATATAGTCTCCAAAGGGTCTAACTTTATATCTACTAAGTCTTGCTCGTTTATTGCCCAGGAGCTATCAGTCTGTGTATTAGTTTCTAAATTTTCTTCTTGGTGTTTATAATTATCAAATCTAATACTGATTCTTCCTCTAATATCTTCAAAGATTTGACTTCTATCTGGTATAAGTTTTATTTGACTGTCTTCAAAAAGTCTAGTTATATTCCATTCTATTCCAGCGTAAGTCTCTGCTGAAAATCTAGGAGGTTTTATAAACCTTACACCTTTAGATGCTAAGGCTTGTATTATGTCTTCTACCTTACATTTATATTTCATATTGGTAGTATTGATTGATTTTCCAATCAATCTGATAGTTATAACAAGATTATTTCTGTTTATCAAACCATAACCTTTGGTCATGATCCCTATTTTTATTTGATGTAAGTCTTTTTATTCTAAGAAAAATTCTGGTGTACAATAGAATAATCCTCGATTATTATTCATGTCTATATCCATTGTACTTATAAGTTTCTTAGCTTCTTCTTGTATAGAATCATCGTATATAGTTATCATAGTATGAGCTCCCAAATCCTGTCTGGTCATGCCTTTTACTCCAATTACAATAAGGCCTAAATGCGTATATTTGTATCCATCCTTCTGTATTTGTTTAGCAAGAGATTTTTCTAATAAGGGTATTCTAATTAGATCTTCATCTCCGCATTGTATGGATTTCTCTTCAGATTTTCTTAAAAGTCTATAATTTTCTATCCAATGTCCTTTCTTATATAGTATGTTAGGATTCATTAGTCTTTTTTCATTTTGTCTATAATTTTCCAAATCTTTCTCAATGTCTATTACTTCAGTTATATTTATGTCTTCGGTCTCTTTTTTGGATCTTATTCCAAAAATTTTCTTAAATTTATTTTCATTATTTATTTCAGTATTGGTAGCATTGCTACTACTTCCTCGTAAGGTATAGCTTCGTCCTAAAAATTTATTGTTCATTTTTAGGAGGATTGTATGTTATAAAAGTATCACTTATTATTGGACTAAGTCTTAATTGTCCTTGGTTTTCTAGACTTTGTATTATACTGTTCTGACTATTTATTATTATATTCGAGAGATTATTTAATCCTTCGTTCTTCTTTTCAGCGTCTTTATATATTTCTTCTTATAGTTTCTCTAAATTCTTTATTTTAGGGTCTAAATTATCAGGTATATGTAAGTCTTCAGGTATGAACCCAACTTTAGTATTTATTTCTTCTAATTTTAATAAATTTTCTCCGAAAATTTTATTAGTATCAATTATTAAATTCTTTATATCGTCTAGCTTTCGATTTATTTCTACTAATGGTATTGAATTATTAGGCTGTATTTCTTGTGTCTAAATAATTCTGTCAAGTTTATTATGTACAGCTTCTAGTATTTTCTCGTTTATATGTCTTTCAGCTCTAATTTCTAGATTAGAATCTTGTATTTGATTTCTAATAAATTCTATTTGATCGTCTAAATCAGCGAATCCAATAGTCCCAAGAGCTATAAGATTATTAAGCTGACTTGATTGTATTTTATCCTGTTTAGATATAAATTGTGTACTGTCTACTAATCCGTCTGGGTTATCTTGATTATAAGTTCTAGTGACTTCTTTAGCTTTATTGTATAATATTATTTGTTTATTATTCATTCACCAATAAAAGTCTTTTTGAATTCCAATATCTGTTTCTGAATTTGGTCTATTTTCTCTTTGATTTCTTTTCTTAATTCTTCACAAATTTTTTGTGTCTGTTTTTCTAATTGTTCAGGAAGTATAAGTAATTCTCTAATTTCCTTCTTATTAGGAAATTTATCTGTCTTATTTAAAGTCTTTTCAACTCTATCCTTAAGAGTTTCTATTTGAGTTTTTAGATATTCTTGATTATTTATAACTTGAGTATTATTAATTGTCTATAATAACTCAATAATAATTGTATCAGTTTTATGTAAATTTTCTGATAAATTTATAATTATGTCAACTATTGTATTTAGTTGATGAGCAAGAGTATTTTCTTCAGTATTATGGTATATATGTCGATATGTCTTATTAAAGTTACAAGTATTATTACAGTATATCTTTTTTGGTATGTATAAATCTAAATATTCTAACCTTCTGTTAGAATCCAGTGTATAGTTTAAGTATAGGTATTTTATATTTCAGGAGTCTACTTCCGTCGCTCTGATACCAAAAGAGGGGGGGTATACTTGAATTGCTGCCTCAAACATCAATTAAAAACGTCTATTAGTATTTTCTGATTCAGAAAGGATTAAAGAGGTCAATTCAAGATTATAACTTCTGATTTGATTTATAATTCTTCTTCTAAGAAGTCTAGTCTCATTAACTCTATTAGCAAATTCTAAGCTTTGTGTTTCATGCCAACGAGTTAAAATAGAAGATTGTCTATATCTCAAAACTTCTGAGTTATAATATTCTAGTCTGTTCTGAAAGAAATTATATAATGAATTTATTCTTCTGAGTCTGTCTTCAGCGCTTTCTATTTTATTTCTTAGTTCTAAAATTCTGTTCATGTATTCTTAAAGTCTTATATTATGATTTTCAGATTCTGTTAGGATAGTATTGACTAATTCTAGATTTAGAATCTTCTTCTCATTTTGCAATTCTAGTATTTCTTTAGTATAAATTTCTATATTCCTTGTACAAAGTGGTTTCTGTTGGATATACCATTCAAAAAGTAATCCAAGGTATTTAAAGTCTGTAGTCTGTATTTCAGTTATATAGTGTTTAAGTCTATTCTGAAAGTAATTCTTTAACACTGTTTTTTGTCTAATCTTTATATCAATTTGTTCTAGTCTATTTTTTATTCTTAAAATCTTGTTCATAAGTATATAATCTAAAAATGTATATTAAAGTCTGTGGATTCTGTCAAGATTATATTGATTATTTCTATATTTAGAATTTTTCTTTCCTCTTCTAACTCAATTATTTCTTGCGAAAAATATTTTATATTTCTTTGAACAGTAGGTATTCGTATTTTATACCAGTCTAATAATGAGTCTTGATTATCAAAATATGTATTCAATAAATCTTTAGTATAACATTCAAGTCTTTGTTCTAAACAGTTTTTTACTGCTGTAGTATGTCTTATCTTAGTCTGAATTATTTCCAATCTATTTTTAACCTTCAATAATTTATTCATTTATAATCGTCTGATACAGTCTGATGATTCTGATAAAATTACAGAGGTTAATTCTAAATTTAACCTTCTTATTTCTTCTCTTATTTCTTGTTCTCTCTTGGTATAATGATTAACATTTTCTGTATACACAGATATCTGGTTTTCTAACCATTCAAATATTAATTTTCTATAAATAGAGTCTTTAGTTCTTAATTCTTCACAGTATCGTTCTAGCATTCCACGAAAATAATCTTTCATACTTATAGTCCTTCTTAATCGTGATTCTGCTATGTCTATATTGGTCTGTAGTCTTATTATTCTTATCATTATCTGTCAGACAAAAGTATAAATCACCCATAAGTGTAACAAACAATTTCTCGTCACTCAGCTAGAAAGATCACATGGAAGCGCAATCTAGAGAGGAGAGGATACTTATGCTTGTAGTATAAAATTATAAATCTGGTATAAATTGAGTATAAAGTATACCTTTTCCGATTGGATTTCTCAATTTTCTTGATTAGATTCTGTTAACAATTATGAATAGATTTATAAGTATATTAGGAATCTAATATTTATAATCTAAAAGAAAGTATATATAAAAGTATAAGTCTCATACCTTTTCAGCTATGCTCTTTAGGATTTCGCTTGAACTCAGTTATGAGTTTATCAGAAATCTAAAGAGGTATTTATAGGCTGAAAAAGGGTTTGTATACCGGCTACTTCTTTTACCGGATCAAATTTCTTTGAGTTTATGCTGTCTTACGTAAGTGCTTACGTTTTTCAGAAAACGTCATTGTTTACGTTTATACGCATTATTATTATTTGTCTGCTTCAATGACTCAACATTGCATTATTTGTCTGAATTATTATTATTATCTTACGTAAGTGCTTACGTTTCTGATAAAACTTTACTTCTTACGTTAATATGTATTATTTCTGATAATTCTTGTAATTCAATCTTCTTTTATCTGATTTTATTTGCTTTTATGATTTATTATGGTCTGTTTATTATTTCCTCAGTATGAATTATGACTTGTGTTTTCATTATTTTATAAATTCTTTTTTAATAATTCTAATTTGTCTTGATGCAATAATTTTTCTTAGTGCTTATATGACTTTGCACCGTGCCTAAAGTATGCATTATTTTGGAAATTTCTCTCGGATTCAATTATTTAGTATATGAGTCATTCTTCCATTATGTCTAGCTTAATTATTAAGTCTTTATTTTAGTGGGTATGGTATAATTAAGTCTTTCTTAATTATTAAGCTTCTGTGCTTGTCTCTATCAGTATGCTTTCTTAATAATTTATTTGACGTATGACCTTACTTTACCAAAGTAGATTTTTAAACAAAACTTAAAATCTTTTAATATATTTTTTTTTAAATAAAAATTTCTTTAAAACTCCTTACTATTAAGATTAAATAAACTTATTATAAAACTCTTCTTATAAAAGTTTAATAATTTAAGAAATCCTTCTGTGTTTTCAAAATCTTAGCTCATCCAACTGGTACTAATCAGCGAGACTTACATTCAACTGCCCTAATTTTCCAAGACCTTTTGCTTAAATTTTGAAAGTATATAAAATTTCTTAACTTAAAAAACTTATATAAGATATCAGCTTTATAATAACTCTAATCAACCTTACTTAGTAAAAAGTTCTCAAGAAAACTTAAAAAATTTTATTAAAAACATAATTTTTCTACTTCTTTCCTTTTGAAATCTTAGAGAAAAATACGTAAATTAATCTTACTCTGACTCATCCAATTGGTACTCGTGATAAATCCATGTTTATCTTCCCAAGGCCTTTTGCCAGGTTTCAATTTCATTAAATATTTTCCCAAAAATTTCATAAGAACTTTCTGCAGAAAAATTGAACATAACTTGGTAAAATAAACATACTTTTATAAAAATAGTAAAATTATACAAGGTTTATGAAACAGGCGCCAACGGAAACTAGCGCCAACTGAAACAAATATATACAAAGAACCAACGGAAACAAATATTTACAAAGAACCAATGGAAACAAATATTTACAAAGAAAAAAATTTAAAAGAAAAACAAAAAACTATAACTAAGGCGTATTATTATAGTCTGTATGCCTTTTTATGAAGATCAGCTAGTCTTTAGTCTGTATGCTAGATCTTATATGAGTATTATAGAGAGTCTTATGTATATCCTTCTATCTCTCTCTCTTTATGTATATATCTTCTCTTCTTCTCCTTCTCCTTTTATATTGCTCTTTGCCTTCTTCTTCACGTCTTCTTCCTTGTCTTCTTTGCCAGCTGTTATCCACTTTCATAGTGGTATCTCCTCCTTCGACTTTTTAGAGGCGGTGGATTTATCTTCCTTATCTTCTCGGGCCCCACCACTGCTTCTAGGCGATTCTGGTCTTTGGGCTTCCTCAAAATCTAGGCTTTGTGTAAAAAATTTTACTATGGGCCTCTGTAATTCTTGGTCCATAGATTTCGAAAGATCAAACATATTATTATACCATTCGGTCCAGCCCAATGATGGTCTTGAGTCTATGGTTTCTAAGGCATCAGTTATCTCGTATTGAATTTCTCGTGTTTCTTTAGCAGTATCATCTATTTCCCTTATTGCTTTCTCTGCTCGTTCTGCCTTTTCGCATATTTCTTCTAACCTTTCCAAAATTATATCTTCTTTGGTTTTTCCTTTATTGCTCACAACTCCTGAGTATGAAGTATTATATTTGCAGTTGTTCAGCTTGGTTTCTAGATCTTGTATTTTCTTTTTTAGCATTCTTTCTTGTTCTTCCTTTTGTATTAATTCTCCGTGCATCTCATGTATTTTCTTTTTCATATTCAATGTTTCTAAAGGTATCTCGTCTGGCTCACTCTCCAGTATTTTGAAGGTATCTTTATCTCTTTTTGATATTTCTTGGCTCACAAAAAATTCCGTCATGTATTTTTTAGCCTCTGTATATGCTTCTCTAATGGTGGTATATTTCTTATACTTGGGATCCTTATGCTTTGTGACATGTATAACTTCTTCCCAAGTCTTGTATATTCCTGGTTGAGGGCCATTATATACTACGTATGCAAACTCACTATTGTTCTTTTGGGTTAAATAGAAACTAAACCCATTTATGGCTGCTATAGCGTGTCTGCTGTCTCCTCTTTTCACAGCTACCCATAGGTTATCCAACAGTATTCTTTCAGTATCATTGAGTATAGTTCCTATAGGGTAGTGAAATGCCCAGGTAGTTTCTCCGTAATCAGAAAAATTAAGTTTCTCGGAGAAAACTAGCGCCTTCGCTTTGGGTTGGTTATTTCTCATTATTTCTTCGTCTTTAAGAGTATGTCGACTTGTAGAAGTATTTGAGGTATTTACAAGCTCGTCTAATGAGGGAGTTACTGAAGTATGTCCAATGTATTGAGTTATCTTCCCCTTATCTCTGCGCTCGAACGGCCTCATTCTTTTTATTCTTCTGTTCTCTTTAGTATAGTATTTCCTGCATTATCAGAAAATTGTAAGAGTCTAGACAGTATATCAGCAATTTTATTATTTTCACCCTGTATATGTTCTAATTGAGGTTTATATCCTTTTTGTATTAAGAGTGAAGTTAATTTATGCCATCGCTTATAGGAAGATCTTTTCTTTTCCTTCTTCAAATTATTATAATATTTTACGATAGCTATACAATCTGTTCTAATGGTGAATTCGTCTTTACCAATTATAAAGAATTCAAACGATTCTAATGCATAGTATATGGCTAACAATTCTGAGTCTATAGTACTTATTTCTCCTTTCTCTTTATAGGATCCACTAGAGTATCTGCAAATCCTTTCTTCTGATTTATTTGAAGTCTTTGAGGGTTTATTGATCAAAACAGCTCCCCACCCGGATGCTGATCCATCAGTTTCTATTATTAAATAGTCTATATCCAAAGGTATTTCTAATTTGGGTAAATTTTTTATCTTATTCTTTATATTTCTTATTATTTCATAATCAGTATAAGTTAATTTCTCAAAAATTTCTTTGCCAGTTTTTATGTATAACGGCTTTAAGTATTTAGATAAGTCTTTTATGAATGGTCTGGCATAATTCAACAATCCTAAGAATTGTTGAAGTTGTTTCTTATCCCTTATACTTTCTGGAAAGTTTAGTAGTTTGGTAGTTATATGGGGTTGTAATTCTATTTGACCATTTCCTATTATAACTCCTAGGAAATTTATTTTAGTTTTCCCCAGTTCTATTTTCTTTTTGGATATTATAAGACCGTTATCTTCAAATTTCTTAAAGACTTGTCTGAGATGTCTATTATGGTCTTTAGCTGTCTTACTAAAAACAAGTATATCATCTATATATACTGCAGTAAAGTCTGATAAAGTCTCAAAAATCTTATCCATTCTTTTCTGGAAAACTGCAGGTGCATTTTTTAGTCCTAATGGCATTACTAGCCATTCCCAGTGTCCTATTGGATTTGGACAAATAAATGCAGTCCATTCTATTGAGTCTTTATGCATTCGTATTTGATAGTATCCGGATTTAAGATCAAATTTACTCATAAATTTTGATCCTTGTATTTTATTTATTAACATTTCTTTGTTTGGTATATCATATCCATTATTTTCTGTGTTATCATTTAATTGCTTATAATTTATGACCATTCTAGGTTTTCCTCGTTTTTTCTCAGCATTATTATTTATGAAAAAACTAGGTGATCTGTGTCTAGATTCTGATCGTCTGATAAATTTATTTTTAATAAGTTCTTCTAGAGCTTCTTTATGCCATTCTATTTCTTGGTTATTAGCTGGTATTGCTTTAGCTCTAATGGTTATATCAGGATTTATTATTTCTAATTTGTATTCTGTAGGATTCTTATTCCAATATTTATGAGGGTTTTCCCCTATTATTTCTAATTTTTCAAGTCTAGATTGGTATTGTAGAATATCATCGTCTAAAATTATATTATTTAACTGATTACAGTATATGTAATCAGATTCTATAGTATGAAAATTTATTTCTTCCGTATAGTCTATTTGTTTCTGTTTTTGTGTGTGTATATCTAGCCCCTGTCCTCCTTCGAAAAAAGTTTTAGGAGCAATTGGTATTGAAAAGTTATTGAAACTAAAACTTATAAACTCTTTAGTTATAATAGCTATTCGATTATCATGTATAAGATAGTCTAAGCCAAGAATAGCCAAGTACCCAAGTTGATATAAATTTCTGACAGGTATATTATTTATGGTTGTAACTAGTATATCCTTATTTATATCTGTCATTTCTATTATAACTTCTGGTATATACTCTGAACACATAGTTATACTACCATCCATTTGTCTACCATTGGTAGGTTTATCCAAATTATGTTTATATTTAGCAGGTATTAATTTATTGTCTATCTTGGATGTAGAACACCCAGTATCTATTAATGTTGTTCCTTTTATAACTAAGTCTTGTATTTTACAGGTTATTTCAATGGTATAACTTGTATAAGGAGTAGTATAATGTTGTCTAGTAATTCTGTGATAGTTAAATCGTTTTTCGTATAGATCTATCAAAGTTTCATCATTTATGTCATGTTCTAATAGGTCTAACACATTCTTCTGATCATTTTCTTGTATTTCTCTTTCTAGTTTTTCTTCTTCTAGTATAGCTATTCCTTCTTCCAAATGAGCAATTCTATCTTCCATTAGTCTGAATCTTTCTCTCCAATGTCTTTGCTCTATATTATCTTTGAAATTATAAGTATTTTTAATTTTAACTTCTAATTCTGCAGTTGGCCATTCTAAGTTATTATCTTCTTCCCAACAGTATTTACAAATTTCTGTATAACAATTATAGCATTGAGCTCGTAGTTCTATTACGGGATATAAATGACATTTATAGCACTCTTTATCATCATTCCCTTTCTTATAATTCCATGTATGTTCTAAACACTCGTCTCTGTTCATAAAGTCTATATTTATATTTTTGTATTTTTCTAATGCGTCCAATAGGTCTAAAGGTTCATTATCGCTTTCATTATCTTCTTCAGAATTATATTCTTCTATTTCACTTATAACTGAGTATATAGTTTCTGTATCACTTACTTCTTCTGTTATAGCTAATAAGTCTAAATTAATGTTTTCTATTAGTCTTGATTCTCTAGTATGTATATTATGTCTGTTAGGACATTTAGTAGATAAATGACCTATTTCTCCACATGCGTAGCATGTAATGGTATCTTTGTATTGTCTTTTATCATTGAATCTTCTAACATGTCTTTTAGGATTCAAAAAAGGTTTCTTAGCGTTAGTCTTAGATTTTCTAATATAATATGATTTTCTAACTTTATGGTATGGTTTATTTTTATTATAGTATTTATTATCATTTCTATGTTTAGGCTTTCTATTACAAGAAATACAAGTTTCTTGTCCGTATTGTTGAGGGGTATATATATTATTACAAAAACCATAATTGTCTTTCATTTGTCTCTGTATACTTATTTCTGTACATTTCTTTTCTAAATGTTTCATTATTTGGTATACTAAGGTATTTATATTTAAAGTATAATTATCTTCTTTTTCTAGAAATTTATTTCCTTCCTCTTGTATTTCCTGACCTAATGGTGCAGGAAGCTTAAGGAGTAATTTCTTCATAAATTCTTTATTGTAAGTATTTTGGCTTTTGGCTGTAAAATGTATATAGTCGTTTAAAAACGGCACTATATATTTCCAGTCATTAAGCTTTAGTTGTTCTAAATTTCTAACTGCTTCTTTTTGTTGTATTATTGATCCAATATTAGGGTCTGTGGCAGTTAAAAGATTGCTTATAGTATTACAAAAGTTCCATGGGTTATTTCCAACATTTATAAGTCTAGTATATTCTGGTGGAAAATTGATTTTAAAATCATCCCATGCTCTCTTGGCAGTATTTCCTAATGTAGTTTCTAAAAAACTATACATTTGTTCTATGGTATGATTAAAATTCTTTTCTAAATAGTTCTTTACGGTTAAGCTTTTCCATTGCTGTATAACTTATGGCCATACTTGTGGCGAGTATTTTTCTAGTTGCAATAAGCTTTCTTCTTTGTATATTCCTATAGGGAATTGATTTCCTTTTGATTTATATTTTTTAGTATTATTTTGGTATTCAGTGTATTGTCTAGGAGGTATATTTCCTCGATTATAAGTTATAGGAGTAGGTCTATCCCTTGGGGGTTCTAAAGGCGTTTCTGTCTTTATTCCAGATA